>PVKE010001673.1:0-95280 GCA_004027555.1 Craseonycteris thonglongyai | reverse complement strand
CTCTTCAGGTAACCACCAAATTATTGAGTGTGTCCATAATGCTGGTGCCCTCTCTCGCCTCCCCTCCTCTCTCCTCCTCCCCCCTTCCCTCAGGCAATCACCAAGCTATTGAGTGTGTCCATAGGACTCTGTCTTTGTTACTTTCAGTTTTATATTCCACCTGTAAGTGAGGTCACATGTTTCCTGATTCTTTCAGTCTGACTTATTTCGCTTAATAAGATGGTCTCTAGATCCATCCATGTTGCCACAAATGACTGTATTTCATAATTTCTTATCGCTGAGTAGTATTCCATTGTGTAAATGTACCACATCTTCTTTATCCAGTCATCTATCGAAGGGCATTTTGGTTGTTTCCGTGTTCTGGCCACTGTGAACAGTGCTTGTCAGTCCTTTTATGTGGAATGTAGTTTCCAGCAGGCTGGTCCCAGGACTCCTATGTGTCTCATAACAGGTGACCTGTTACTGTGATTGTACCTGCCTGAGTCCTGGAAGTGGGTGGGAACAGAGGCTGGCCAGACCAGCACTGATTCTTTCCTTTTTCTTCCTTATAGAAGTTTTATGTCCATATAGTTGAACAGTTCAAATAATTCTACAGTATAGCTCTCTTATGCCTGTTCTCAAACCCACTCCCCTTCTCTTTCTGCCCATCTTCCTATTCGAGTTACCATGTAAATTTGATTAGCCAGTAGTTAGTGTTTATAGTATCATGACTATAAAAGCTAATGGCCCAAGAGTCATGGAATAATCTATAATTTCTTTTTATGCACAGCATTTTTCCCCCTTTGGAATTCTTGTCTCCCCCCATCCTCTTTTACTTTAGTTTCCCCCATTTACTTTAGTTTCTTTTATCACCAGCTCAGTTCAAAACTTTACTTGCTGTCAAAATCTTCTCCACATGTTCAGACCATCAGGTAATGTACCGTCTAAAAGAAGGTACTTTTTGTTGTATACTGCACTGTCCATGCCCTTGCCCTGCCTCCTTGGCACTTAGCATTTTTCCCAACTTCCAGCTGTCCCACCTGTGACCCCTGGAGCCCACTCAGCCTGCACACAGACAAGTCTGAAGGGCCAGGGGATTCCTGTCCCTCAGGAACAGCCTCCAACCATGGCAGTTGGAAGGAAGCTTCCTATGTCCTCTCCCTTCAGACAGGGTAACCGGAGTCACATGCCCCAAACTTGCCTTGATTCTCCAGTGGATTAAGATTAAGCTCCAGCTACCCATAACAGTAACTTGTTTGATAATGCACTTACCACCCCACCATGCTGTCTTTATCTCAGGGTTAGAGCTTTTGGACCTGCTCTTCAAGTACCAGTTTGCCTCGCCCCCTAATGCCACTTTCCTGCATTAAATAGATGCTTCATTGACTTTCCTAAAGCAGCAGTTACTGAGGGACAGAGTGAGGTTTGGAACCCTACACAGACCGCCTGGCCACAGCGAGCATGTAGCTGGGATCTTCTGATCTACAAGGCCAGGTGCCTTTTCTTTGTTTGAGTGAAATGTGGAGGAGAGAAACATTAAATAAAAATAACAGATATTTTACTAATAATTCGAGGAAGCTTAAAAGGGTTCTTAGGGAACCCTGGTGGCTCTGTGGGCAGCCATAGAAAGTACCACCCAGAGTCTAAGGGTGCTGTCTGCCCACAATTCGGATGTGAACTACATGGGTCAATTGAAGGAATTCCATGTATAAGTGCATCTGCACAGTTTGAACTGTGTTATTCCAGGGTCCACTATAATGTGATTATCAACCCTGTGGTATCTCAGAATTAGCCCTGTTGAAGACCTGCTACAAGTTTTCCCTGTTTTTCCATTTTGGAGTAATTATGATGCTGCTGACTTTTGTCTACTGGGAGACAAGGCTCATGGTGACAGATAAAGCCCCTGTTAAATTATGGTCCTTACTAGTTGTGTAGCGTTGTGTAAGTTACTTTAGTTCTCTGTGATCCAGTTCTTTCATCTGTAAAATAGGGACAGGGATGGTAACTGTCTGAGAGGGTAGGAAGATTTAATTGAGAAAATGCTTGTGAAGGAGCGGTTCCTGGTTTCGTACTGTCAGTGTCAGGACTGTTACACCAGGTAGCACCTGTTGGTGCTTAAACACATAGAAGTCAGAGTAATCAACAGACAGGCTGGGAGGAAAGGAGGGGGTCAGAGGTAGACTGAGGGGATGGGGGCATGTAGGTTATAATTTGGAATGGGATTGGGTCCAGCCAAAGGAGTGCTTAGGGACACTGGAGGAGTGATAGATTGCTGTTGTGAGGAGGTATGAAAACTGCTGATTCTAGTGGGTTCTGGTGTTTGAGAGACACGTTTTCAGGAGTCATGGCAATGTTAGTCCATTGGAGTAAGGGGTTTTCCTGCTGTTGAATTGTAGGTCAAAGTGTCTTAAAGGTGGAAATCTTGGTTTAAAGTGTCCCGTTTTTGAGCATGACCAGTTTTATTTCCTAGGTGAAAGAGTGACCACACAAGGAAGGGAGCAAATCTAGGAGAAAATGAAGCTTGTCATGTAGGATGTAAATTGCATTTGAGACTATTATCAGAAAACTGCCAGTTGGTCCCAGGATTGTGTATGTGACAAAAGTAATAATGTTTCAGAATTTAGAATAATAAAGATACCACTCATATTTTTATTATGCTTGTTTCTACTTGAAATTAAAATTTTAACACCCGGAGCAATCAAAATTAAAGTGAAGTTAATATTTCTAAAAGCCCTTTGCAGCCCATTTCTCTCCCCACCGCGACGTTCTGAGAGTCAGTGAGCTCTGTGTGCATGCTTCCTAATGGGCATTTTTTCTTTCTTTTCTTTTTAGGAGTTGGAAAAACAACATTGATCCAGAAAGCCAGTGAGATTTTAAAGTCCTCTGGTGTGCCTGTTGATGGATTTTATACAGAAGAAGTCAGACAAGGAGGGAGAAGAATAGGATTTGATGTTGTCACCTTATCCGGCCTTCGGGGACCTTTATCTAGAGTTGGGTACTGAGATTTCATTTCTATGGTGTTTCCTTCCCCCTGGGCCCAGATTCGAGCCATGTGATGATCTCTTCTATCTTGAAGAATATTAGGCCTTTGTGGATTTCTCAGGGAAATAAACAAACAAAAACAGAACAGATTGAAACCATCATATGAAAAACAAAGTATAAAAATATCCCATTTCACTTAAAACATATTCCATTGAGTGATAAGCTCTTCTCACTTGGTGATGTGTAGCCCTGTTTCTTGTGCCACTTTTCAAAGATGGTGTACCAGCTCCCTGGAGCTTCCTGTTGGCTCCACCAGGGTGACTGTCAGACCTGTTGATGGTGGTGCACACCGGAGAGAACGTGGATTCAGAAAAGCTTTGTACACCACCCCTTTCTGTGCAGGTGATGTTTCAGGGTGCTTTAGCAGAGGTGGAAGGCCAGAGGTTCAGTGATGCAGCCAAAAGCCTGAAACCAATGCAGATTCTTTGACCTAGAACTCACTGTCTTTTCATTCAGTTCAGAGCCTCCTCCAGGAAGACGAGAATGCCGAGTTGGGCAGTATACGGTGGATGTGACGTCCTTTGAGCAGTTGGCACTTCCAGTCTTGAGGAATGTGAGTGTGTGGTTTCTGCTTCTTGACCCCATCTGTTCTAGTGCATTGTGGAAGTTGCTGGCCCTGGAATAGGGTGGCTTTTGCTCTTAAGGAGAGCCCGGTTTTGCACTGTACAGTTTTAAAGTCTTCCAAGTGATTGATCCTTAATAAGAATAGGCAAGGAATATGCAATGTAATTGGCTGCCACTCTGAACTACAGGGAAATTCCTTGTCAGGGAAACTCCTTGTCACGTAAATTCAGCACATATAAAGATTTTATATTGGGAGAGTTCTGCTGTTCAGCTACCAGTGTCTTCAAAGATAAGTCTTTATTTTTCCTTCATTTATATCTCAACCCATTTTTCACAGCACAACAAATAAACATTTAGGAAGGGAAAATGTCATTATATATGACATTTTGAATTTAATGGTATGTACTGAAAACATTTTGTCACTGTATTACCTGTTATTTTTTTATAGCTATATTTTATTGTTTTTCACAGAGACAGAGCAAGACAGAGAGACAGAAAGAGGTGAGAGGGCCCAGAGCAGTCTCCATAGTTGTGTCTCATCAGTTTTCAACATGGGTTCATTCCATATAGGTGGGCGGAGGCCTCCCCTATGGGAGGCATGCCTCCTCCAACCAGGGGCCAAACAGGGGGGTGAGAACTGAACTGGGAGCCTCCCAAATGGAAAGCACATCTCAGTTTAGTATATGAGTCTGCATGGGTCGGGGCTGGGATTCCATCCTCAGTCCCCAGGGCTGCAAAGCGAGCACTTAATCCACTGAGCCATCCCAGCTTCCCTGTTATTTTTTTCTAAAACAGTTTACTGAGATGTAATCCACATAACATAATTCACTCATTTAAAATGTAGAATTTGATTTTTTTTCTAGTATATTCACAGGACTGTGCAGTCAATCATAATCTAATTTTAGAATATCTTCGTCATCCCAGAAAGAAACCTCATGCCCATTAAGTAGTCATTCTTCATTCCTAACCCGCCCCTTCCCCAGACCCTGGCAACTCTAATGTAGATTTGCTTATTCTGGACATTTTCTAAAAAAGGAATCAGACACTGGGTGGTCTTTTGTGACTCACTTATTTTACTTAGCATGTTTTCTAGGTTCATCAGTATTATAGCACATATCAGAACTTCATTCTGTTTTATGGCTGAATACTATTCTGTTATACAGATATATCATTTATTTACCTCTTCATCAGTTGATGACATTTCGATTGCTTCCACTTTCTGGGTATTGTGATTTAATGCTGCTTAGGTTTTGGGGTAAACATCCATTTTTAATTCTCTTGGGTACATACCTAGGGATGCAGATGCTGGGTGGTACATTCATTCTATATATAACTTTTAGAGGAATTATCAGACTGTTTTCCAAACCAGCTATACCATTTTACATTCCTACCAGCAGTGGATGAGGGTTCCAGTTTCTCCACGTCCTCATGAACACCCTATTGTCTGTCTTTCTATGTTTTTATTTATTTTTACTTTTATTTTTATTTTACTGTTTTAGAGAAGGTTATACAGAGAAAGAGAGGAGGAAGGCCCAGAGCAGTCTTCATAGTTGTACATCATTAGTTATGACATGGTTTCATTCCACACAGGTGGATGTGGGGCCGTGTGGACCAGGAACCGAGCCAGGTCTCTCGCATGGGAGATTAGAACCTTTACCACCGAGCCATCCATGTGGTTACCAGTTGCGCCACAGTTCAGCATATGGGTTTTCACAGGCCAGGGCTAGGATTTGAACCCCGGACCTCTCAATTGCGAAGCAAGCACTCAACTTCTGAACTATCCTGGCATCCCTATTGTCTGTGTTTTTAATTTTATCCATTCTAGTAGGTGTGAAGCAGTATCACATCGTAGTTTTGATTTGCATTTCCCTATTGGCTAGTGATGTTGAGCGTCTTTGTGTGTGCTTATTGACCATTTGTACATCTTTGGAGAAATGTGTGTTCATTTCCTTAACGCATTTGTTAATTGGCTTAGTTGTCTTTATTACTGAGTTATACGATTTCTTTACGAGTTCTGAGTACCAGTCTGTTACCAGATATATAATATATGGTTTGCAAGTATATTCTTCTATTCTGTAGTTGTCTTAACTTTCCTTATGGTGTCCTTTGAAGCACAAATGTTTTTAATTTTGAGAAATTTAGTTTATTTATTTTTCTTATATTGTTTGTGCTTTTGATAGTTTATTAAAGAAGGCTTTGCCTAATGCAATTTTGCAGAAGTTTTTTCTTGTATGTTCTTCTAGGAGTTTTTAGTTTTATTATAAATTATGCCTTTGGTCTACTTTAAATTTATTTTTTCATATGGTGTGAGGTATGGATCCAAATTCATTATTTTGCATATAAATATCTAGTTATAGCACCATTTATTGAAAAGACTATTCTTTCTCCATTTAATTGTCTTGATACTCTTGTCAAAATCAGTTGATCATAAACATAAGGATTAATTTTGGTCTTGATTCTATTCCATCTCTGCTTATATCAGTTTCATCTGTTTGTATGTCAGTACTACACTGTCTTAATTACTGAAGGTAAGATTTTGATAGCGATTGTGTTAAATCTGTAAGTCAAATTGGGAAGTATTGTCATCCTAACAGTATTCAGTCTTTTGATCCAGGAGCATGAGATGTCTTTCTGTTTACTTAGATCTTCTTTCATTACTTTTTAACAATGTTGTTTTGTGGTTTCCAACATACAAGTCTTAATACTTCTTTTAAAATAAAATTAAAAGGATGAAATATTTTATACTTTTAAAAAAATGTATTTATTTAATAAGTTAATTAGGGTGACATTGATTAGTAAAATTATATAGCTTGCAAGTGTACAATCCTATAATATATCATCTGTGTGTTGCATTGTGTGTTCATCATCGTGAGTCAGTTCTTCCATCACCATATAGTTGACCACCTTTTCCCTCTCTACCCCCGTCCCCCAAGTATTTTATACTGTTTCATGCTATTGTAAATGGGATTGTCTTCCTAATTTCATTTTTGGAATGTTCATTTCTAATGTATAGAAATATAATTGATTTTTGTAAATTGATCCTGTGTCCTGCAACCTTGCTAGACTTTTTTTTTTTTAGTGATTTTCTTAGAATTTTCTATATACAAAATCATATCTGTAAATAAAGATAGTTATATTCCTTGCTTTCCACTTTGGATGCCTTTTATTTCATTTTCTTGCTAAGTCCTCTGGCTAGAACCTCCAGTACAATGTTGAATAAAAGTGGAGAGAGAGGACATCCTTGTCTTGGTCCTGATCTTAGGGAAAAAGATCAACATTAAGTGTGATGTTAGCTTTGAGTTATTTGTAGATGGCCATTACCAGGTGGAAGAAGATAGTTGTTTGTTTGTTTGTTTTTAAGGTTTATTTTATTGTTTATAGAAGGTGAGAGAGAGAGAAGTGGGGAGGGCCCAGAGTAGTCTCCATAGTTACATATTATTAGTTGTGACATGGTTTCACTCCACACAGGTGGATGTGGAGCCATGCTGGGCGGGAACTGAACCATGGGCCTCCCACATGGGAGGTGAAAACTTTCGCTGCAAAGGCATCTGAGCAGCTACCAGTTGCACTGCAGTTCAGCACATGGGGTTTGCACAGGCCAGGGCTGGGAATTGAACCTTGGACTTTGCGATTGCAAGGCAAGTTCTCAACCTGCTGAGCTATTCCAGCATCCCCGGGAAGATACTTTTTATTCCTAGTTTGTTTAGTGTTTTATGATGAAGAAATGGTGACTTTTGTCAAATTATTTTCCTGAATTTATAAAGATGATTATGTGATTTTTTAAAAATTATTTTGTTTTTGACAGAGAGAGAAAGACAGAGATAGAGACAGAGAGAAAGGGGAGGGTTCAGAGCAGTCTCTATAGTTGCATGTCATTAGTTTTCTATATAGTTTCATTCCACAGGTGGGTGGGCCATGCAGGGCGGGAACTGGGCAGGGGGCCTCCCAAATGGGATGTGTTTCCCTGTGAGCCAGAGACCTAACTGGGGGCTTCCCACATGGGAAGCTCACCCTGGTGGGAACCAAACTGGTGTGGGAAGCATGCCCCCAGTTTAGCATATGGATCCACATGGGTCAGGGCCAGGACTTGGACTCAGTCCTGGGACCCCGGGGCTGCAATGCAAGTGCTCAACCTGCTGACCCATCCTGGCTTTCCCAATTGTGTGATTTTTGTCCTTTATTAATATAGTGTATTGTATCAATTAATTTTGGGGTGTTAAACCAGATTTGCTTTATTGGAATAAATCTTATTCACTGTATATAATCCTTACATGTTGCTGGATTCCATTTGCTAGAATTTTTTTTTTTTAAGATTTCTCTATCGTATATTCATAAGGGATGTCTGTAGCTTTCTTGTGATGTGTAGCTTTGGCATCAGGGTAATACTGTCCTCATAGAATGAATTGGGAAGCATTCCTTCCTTATTACAATTCCTTTGTAAAGGATTGGTATTAATTTTTTTCTTTGAGTGTTTGATAGAATTCACCATGAAGCCACATGGGCCTGGGCCTTTCTTCATAGGAAACTTTTAAATTATAAGTTCAATCTCTTTACTTGTAACAGGTCTGCTGAATTTTTTTTTTCCTTGTTGAGTCGTGGTCATTTGTAAGTTTTAGTTATTTGTTCATTTCATCTAAGTTATCTCAGTGGCCTGCAGTTGGTCCATATTTCCCTATAATCCTTTTTATTTTGTAAGGTCTCTAATATTTTCTTTCAGTTATTTATTTAAGTCTTCTCTGTGTGTGTTTGGCCAGTTTAGCTAAAAGAGCAGTATACATGTACAGTGTGCTTAGTTAGTATCTTTCAGATTACATAAGGAATAGAATGGTGATTGGAATAAGAATTGACTTTCTTTTTTTTAATTAAAAAGGAAAGACAAACAGACTTCTCGGTTTTTGTACTTTGACTCGCAAACCCACACATTCATATTCTGTGACATTTCCAGATTGCTGTGGCTTCTTACCCAGTCAAGGTCATGGATGTCTTTTCTGAAGCAGAAATTTTTGTCCCATCTCATATATTTTATTGGGATGAAGAAAGGAAAAGGAATTAGTGTTTTATCTTTATACTAAAAGAGAAAAGAGAGAGATAAATGTTAAAGTAACTGGGCAACAAAAGTATGGGAATATAAAGAGACAGTATATTATATTGGCAATTGGAATGGCTGACTACAGTAAACTGAACCATTTAGGAACCACACTGAGGTAGATGAAAGGCTTGATTCAGACAGCGAGTTAGTTTGTAGTGCCCAGGATACAGGAAGTCCCAAGTCCTGACTAATGAAGAAATATAATTATTTGGGCTGGCAGGTTGCCAAGCTGGAAGCAGCTCTCAGCTCAGGGCAGGCCTGGAGGAGGGCGGGGCAGGCCTGGAGGAGGGTTGGCTGACCCGGCCCCATCTTGGCGGTGGGGACCTGCAGACCTTCGTGGGCACATGTGGGAAATCAAAAAAACTCAAGACTGGTAAACATTCTAGACTTAGTAAGGTTTTTAGAAAGACCTTTGTAAGATTGCTGTTGATTTTTTTCCCATGGGTGTCAGCTTTTCTTATTTGATAACATTTATTGTTTTCTTGAATTGTACATACTCAGGGTAGGCAATCTGTAAAAAGTATAAAATTAAAATTAAAAAGAGAATGTGAATGACTCCTAACCTTACCACTGAGTTAACCACTGTTAGCATATTTTGTTTCTGCGCTTTTGTATATGTAGTTTATTTGCTCATTCATCCAAAATTGGGGAAACACTGTATATAGTTTTATAGGCTTGGGTTTTTTCCTTAATATGATTGCCATGGAATGGTCTTACAACATGATAATCTTTAATCCTCAAAACTGATGTTTTAATGATTGCATTATATTGTATGGTATGGAATTTCATCATTGATTTAACCATTATTTCCTCAGTATTGGACATTTAGGTTATTTATCATGAGCATAGGTAATCCTGCAACAAACATCCGAAACATCAGCCCTTTTCTCCTGTCGTGATTTTGTCTCCTGGAAGGATATGACGGTGGAGGTACATATAAGGTGAAGAGGTATGAATGTTGAGGCTCTTGCTGCGCGTTGCTGATGTGCTCCCGTAACAGCGGTGTCACTTTGCACCTGCTGCCAGTGCATGTTTGTCTTGCTGCATTTCAGCCAGTACTGAGCACACCCCTGATTTTTGCTCTCATTTGCATTTTCAAGTTAGTAATGAGGTTAAACATTTTTCAGTGGTTTATTGGATATTTTTAAACTCTAAATTGTTCAGTCATTCCTTTTCCCATTTCTATCTTTCTTTTCTTTTTTTTTTGGCTTAAAAGAGATTGTTTATAAGTTAATCATTTTTTATATTTTATGTTACCAAAACCATTTGTTAAATAACCCATTTCTCATTAGTTTATTATGCTTCATTAATTATATTAAATGTGAGTGTGTAATATTTTAGTGTTATCTGTTCTTTTCCATTGATCTGTTTGGTCCTTCATCAGTACCATACTATTTTAGTTACCATGGTGATTGCTTATATTATTAATCAAAAAATTGTCTTATCCTTTCTTGTTTGTTCATTTTTCCAATTTGTAGTAGTATCGGTGGTGATGGTGGTGGTAGGAAGTTATTGATGCACACTGCACTGTTCCAGGCACATTTAACCTTCTGAGTGACACTGTCACTGTATGTCTGTTTTACAGATTAGGGAGGCATACAATAGAAGTTAACTTGTCCAGGAACATACAGCTTGTAAGAGCTGGCAGCAATTGTAGACTCAAGACTTTATTATACGGTACATTATAAAAAGTCTTATATGATGGAGTGATTGGAACTATACAAAATTATTGTTGTTTAGATATAAAGAATGTTTTAATTTTTCCATACCCAAACCTTCATTGTCCACACCCCAAAACAGCATTTCGCTCTCCTTTTATTTTTCTTTAAAAATATAATATTTTGGTAAGGTTATTTATAGGTCTCTTCTATTTTCTGATGCTACTGTAATTAGGATTGCTTTTTTAGTTTTCTGATGGTCAAGTCTGACAGGATAACTGGCCTTTTTCATAATGGTCTTTCTGATAGCCACACTGAATGCTTTATCAGAATTTGATGCAATGTACGATTTAACATTTTATTGGCTCCCATTGTATCTCTTACTCACACAGTTTTAAAGAACAAAGGACATCTACTCAAAGCCCTGTTTTCTAGGCTGAACAATGTCATTTTTAATAAAGATCCTTGGAAGGAATAGTGACCTATAACGAAAGCACCCAGTGAAAATCAACATAGTTTAACCTTTTATTTCCTTGTTTTGATCAAAATAAGGCTTTTAGTATATATCTGTTTTTGAGAGCAGGGTCTGCTTTTGGCTCTGAAATAAGACTATGCTTCAAATCTATGAAACTTTATTTGAAGGTGAGAGAACTCTTGAGTAGGGAAAAGTTATTTTTTATCACCT
This sequence comes from Craseonycteris thonglongyai, assembly GCA_004027555.1. Taxonomy (NCBI): domain Eukaryota; kingdom Metazoa; phylum Chordata; class Mammalia; order Chiroptera; family Craseonycteridae; genus Craseonycteris; species Craseonycteris thonglongyai. Next base: position 84,263 of record PVKE010001673.1, on the reverse strand, counting down.
GATGTGGAAGTGCCAGTGGGTTTTCAGGTCACTAGGCTTTAGAGAGGATTTAGAAAATTCAACCTCTAGTCAGGATTATTCTTGAAAGGTTGATAAGAACATTGCATTAGAACAAAGGTGTCCAATCTTTTGGCTTCCCTGGGCCACGTTGGAAGAATTATCTTGGGCTACACATAAAATACACTAACACTAACAATAACTGATAGCTAAAAAAACATCTCGTGATGTTTTAAGCTAGTTTACAAATTTATGTTGGGCCACATCCAAAGCCGTGCTGGGCCAAATGCAGCCCACAGGCCATGGGTTGGACAAGCTTGCTATAGACTTTCCTTCATTGTTAGCAGACGTGACATTTGTTGCCCCTCCATCTTCACTTTCTAGTTCTATACCTCACGGTCAAGCCTATCACAAAGATCAGCCTGGGAAATTAAAAACTCTGTGGTGCAAACATAATGTATTTAAAAATTGTCAGTGAAAACATCCCTGCAGTCAATCAAAGTAGGTGATGAACTGAGAGTTCAGTGTAAGGTTGGCGCTGCCACTTGTCTGACAGGGTTTGTCATGGAGACATCACTGTGACTCCTGATCCCGCCAGGAAGGGTCTGAGGCTTCAGCGTCCTGGCTGCTGCCCTTGGGCAGGTCCCCTGGCTTCAGTACTTCTGCTTTGGGTTTCCATTCCTTCATACAGTTCTGTAGCCCACTCCCCAGAACATGTTGGGGTGAGTCTGTATAAACTGCTGCCTCTCCCTCCTGCTCACCCACCAGTCCCATTCCCAACACCTGCTCTGACTCCTCCTCCCATACACATCAGCATGAAGCCCCCACTTCTTCCCAAGGAAGTTCCCCTTATAAGTTGCTTTTCTTGACTCTGATGCTGAGAAAATGTGCATGTGAGTGTTTTCTTTTATTTATTGATTATAACTTTTTAAAACTATTTGGATATAATTTTACTCTTAGAGAAAATTACATGATTAAGATAGTGCAAAATTGCCCGTGTACTTGTTATCCAGAGTCACTTATTTTTAGCATTTGCCCTATTGTGTATGTGTGTATGTGTAAACATATAAATTTGCAAGGGAATCACTTGAGTGTATGTTGCAGTCACCAGGGTACTTACCGTATTTTTCCGTGTATAAGATGATACTTTTGTCTAAAATTGTTAGACCAAAAATTGGGGCTGTCTTATACATGGGAGTAACCTGTATATTGATTTCTTAATGTTGGATTAGAAAAGTTAGGGGTCGTCTTATACACAGAAAAATACAGCAACTCCTAAGTGTTCATTATATTTTTTCTATAAACAAGGATAATTGTACAATTATCAACCTCAGTACATTCTGCACTGAGCACATTCTTGGGTCTAAGCCAGTAGTCAGTTGACTTAACTGGATTCTTACTAACGTTTCTCCTCCCCAATCTAGTGTCAGCTGTTACATTTAGTTGTCATAGCTCCTTTCACCTGGAACATTTCCATAGTCACTCTTTGTCTTTTACAACATTGACATTTTTGAGGAATACACTTGTATTTTAGTAGGACACCCGTCTGTGGGGGTTTTCTGATGTTCCTCATGTTAGATTCAGCCTGAATACCATGTAAATGGTGATGCATCTTTTTCAGTCATCTCATCTGGAGGCATGTAGTATTTGGCGATCTAGTATAGGTCATCTGATCGAGGACTTGTTTATTTTCTCCCCACTATATTTTCTGTTTTTTCCTTTGAAAATAATGAGCAGTGAGCAGGGAGATACCTTAATATCAAGCACATACTCCTCATCAAATTTTCTCCTAGTTAATTCTCATTTTTTAAAACTTCATTAGATTATCTTAAGATAAAAATAACTTCCTCTTGAGGCTTTAACTGGAAAGCAAATTTAACTACTGCCTTTTGAAATACTTTCTATAAAAAGGTGAGCAGTAATTAACAAATATAATATCACTACATTCCAAAGCTGAACTCAAAAAGTCATAATGATCGATTTTTCCTAATCTAAGCTCTCCTATATTTATATCCAGTTACCTCATTAGGAAAAAAGTCATCACTATTGTACTAGAGCAAAAGTAATCAACTTCCTATCATCCAGGCAATTTCTAACAAAAGGATATCAGGCATCAAAAATACCAAATTTTTATCAAAAGTTTATTGATTCAAATTTTTGCTAAGCAGGTAAGATTTAAAGTTAAACTAGTTGTCGTAAGTAAGCACTGTCAGCTGGTAAGGAGGTGGCAGGGGTCAGCCAGCTTGAGAGCCCTGGTCGTGCATCGTCCACTGTGTATGGGGAGCTGTGCTCTGAGTCGAAGGTGGTGGTCCCCTCACCTGCAGGTCACGCCTCCCACTGAAGTGGGCCATTCTGTCCTTGATAAAATGATGCTGGTGATAGTGATTGTTCTGAGACCCCAAATACGTAGTTCTTTTTTTGAGTGTAGAAAGTAGTATGATTATTCCAAAAAAAGTTGGCTGTGCCTCTGAAGCACCATAGAAGTGCTGTCGCTTCTCACTGGAGACATGGGGGCAGTTTCTTCACAGTTAGATGAGTTTTTTAGATTCATTTCTTTCTTTCATATTGGAAGTGTGCAGGGGGCATCATACATATGGTATGGCAGGGAGCTTGGGCAGCAGGTGGCATTGGGTTTGGCGCCCAGCTCTGTCACTGGGAGCTCGGTGACTTTGTGTGAGTCACTTTCTAAAGAACGAAGATACTGACACCTGCTATAAGAGTACGAGGACTGAGTGCAGCAAAGTATGCTGGTCCCTGGCTACTCACAGGAGCAGCGTGCAGGGATAGTCTGAATTTTCTGGAAGTGACTAAGGTGGTGGGCGCAGTACTGTGAGAGGAACCTCATGTCAGCACTGTGATTTGTGACTGCCAGGAACCTGGGGGACAGAGTGAGCCGGCCACCTGTCATGGGACCCATGATTCCAGATGTCCAGGTTCTCCATCTATTGGGCTGTCAGACCATGGGGGCTGTTTCAGCCCAGGACAGTTCTTGTAGCTTTTGGAAAATCCCAGGGCACCCTTCTGACTCTCTGTAGTCAGGTGCCAAGTGGGGGACCCCCAGCAAAGCCAGACAGGACATCAGGAGGAGCCTCAGAACTTGTCTGTCAGGACTGCTTGTGAGCCAGTGTGGGCGGCTTCCACCTGAAATGTCCTCAGTGGGGAGGGGTTGGGCGGCTGGCGCGGTGGGCTGTCTAGACACCTTGTGCTGGCTGCCAGCCTGGATTGTACTCCCTGGGGACACAGTCGATCTGCCATCAGCCTGCTCAGGGATTCCAAAACCAGGCTTAGAGTAAACACATAAAAGGCAAGTTGGAGCCCTGCATTTTTAGCTAATAACATCAGAGAGTCAAGGAATTGTGGGCTGGCTTGGCTGTGGCGGATGTTCCCACCTGCCTTTCCAGCTTGCTCAGAACTGGGCTGTGTGGAGGGAAGGACTGCAGGGGAGGAGGCAGCCTAAGTGTCTGATACTTAAAAACAGAGTTAGGGGATGTCAGGCTGGCTCAACAGGTTGAACACTTGCCTTGCAACTGTAAGGTCGGGGTGGAATCCCTGCCCCAGCCCATGCAAACCCATATGCTGAACTGCGGCACAACTGGTAACTGCTGGGATGGTGACAAAGGTGCTCACCTCCCATGAGGAAGGCCCCTAGTTTGGTTCCAGCCCTGTTCGGCCCCACATCCACCTGTGTGGAATGAAACCATGTCACAACTAATGATGTACAAATATGGAGATGGCTCTGGGCCCTCCCCACTTTAAACTCACTCTCTCTCCTTTCAAAACAATAAAATCTTTTTGAAAAAGTTAATACCACCAGAGGTATTTATTAAATAAATAACTCTGAATAAGGCAAAACCACCTTAATTAGCTTCCTCTTGGTTCAGTATTTTGGTTAAATGAAATTGCTTTATGTTTGCATTTTCTTTGTATTCTTAAAAGTACATCTAAAAAGCAAACAAAGGACCAAAAAGAATTACTTTTTTCAGGTCTCTGGGTAACTGGTACCAAGATATTTTGTTCTGAATCTGTGTACTCTTTCCAGAAAGCAAAGGAGCCGAGTGCAGTCCAGGCTGTAAAATTATTCATAGCTTCTGTTTCCCTGACTGGTCAGTTCTAAGACTTGATCCCAAAGAATAAACAGAAACTAAAATACGCTGTGTACAAAGAAGCTTCTCTTGCTCTGTGTGACAATGAAAGTCTATAATCAGCTGAAACGAGTAAGGGGCGGTGCGGTTGAGTGGTGCGGAGGGCCGTTGGTGGTTACGCTGCCTGTGTTGCCCCGGAGAGAGGGTGGCAGGGGAGAAAGGCTGCCGGACCCTGTGCCCACTGACTAACGCCAGGCCCAAAGCCACCAAAGTTTACGAGCCCCTTATTTGAGGCTTGCAGGTATAGTTACTCCCAGAGCTTTGTGTTTGTGAAATTCCTATAGTTCCTAAATAACAAATATCCCTAATTATGCATAGAATGAGGATTTTAGAAAAGCTAAGCTTTTGAAGTGAGCACTTTCAGTTGGTAGATAATGTGTCCATGTCTAAATCTTTGTGCGGAAGTTTAAACAGTGCTGCTGAGCTGTCATTGGTGACTTACAGAGAATGGCAGGAAGGGTGGTTGTAGAGCCCCGTACTCTTTCTTATGCCTGCTCATGTGTTGCTCGTGTGTAGTTACACACACACTCCCCGTGCGTTTGATTTGCCACACATATGTACTCAAGTAAATGTATGTACACAGGCACACACACACACACTCTTTCATATTCCTCTTTGAGGTGCATGCTTTCAAAACTGTCACTTTGATATACCAGAGTAGAGTTCTGTTTGGCTTTGACATGGTGGCCTCCAGAAAAACAACGGCCATGATTATCCATTGTCTTGGGAGGCAGCACAGTGCCCCCGATTGTCCTTGATAAGAGTCTGGTCGGTTGGAATGGCTTTTGCGCTTGTGGGTTCGTCTGTTTTTAAGCTCACGAGCAGGCGTCTGAGAACTGTTTAGTTTCTCTCCAATTTAGCATTCATTTTTGGAATTTGTAATAAATAGTGATTACTCCACGGACAATCCCTTTTGCTTCTTGCCACTTCCCCCACCCCCCTGTGGGTCATGACATTTGCTGCTGCAGTTTCACTTAGCATCATTCAGTTATGGGAAAGAAAACGATGAACTCAACTTTGTCTGTGTGTACACACACACACACACACACACACACACACGTAACTAAAGTGAAAGGTAAAAATGAAGTGCATTGGAAACCTGGAAGTTTGATTGTTTAGGCTGCTCTTTGGTGATCACAATGGACCCCCTTCCTGGTCTTTCTGCTAGTAAAATGAGTAGAAAACAAGTGATATGTATTGATTTTAGGTAGGAAAATAAAGAGTGCTATTTTCTTAAAAGTTTAAAAACCACTGCTCTGATGCTTCCAGCCCAGTGTAGACCCCATAATCTCATCTCTCCTAAAGGTCATCTGCCCATCTTCCGGACCCCACTCAGCCCCCAGCCTTTTCTGGCCCAACCTATGATCCTCCCTGGCTGGGGGACAGAACCCCACCCCTGTGCACACGCTGGCCTCAGGACCTGCCCCAGCCCGCCTCTTCCTGGCTGCCACCTGCCTGCCACCAACAGCCACACTGCACTGTAGTTTTGGTGTTTGTGGCAGGAGCCAGATTGCTTAATTCAGACATATGTTCTGAGACGGCACTGATGTCATTATTTACGGAGTCTGAGAACTGATTTACGGAGTCTGAGAACTGATGGGAAAGTAGTTTATAATTTGGCTTCACATACACTCTTCAGAGTAATTGTTTATACAGAGATTGTAAAGTGCCCCTCAGCACTTGTGGATGTGTTTATTGTGTGTTCTGTGGGTCACCCCTAAAGGACTATTCAGAGTTATGGCAGCATCCTCTGGGAAGGCTTCTAGAAAAGATGTATATGTTAGTTACCTGTTGCTATGTAACACATTACCCCCAAGTCTAGCAGTTTACAACAACAAATACTTATATGTCATATGGTTTCCCTGGGTCAGGAACCCAGGAATGGCTCAGCTGGGTCAGGTTTGGGGTGTCTCAGGAGGCTGCTGCCATTTGAGGTGTGACTGGGAGGGTTGCTTCTACGCTCACTGTCATGGCTGCTGGAAGCCTCAGCTCTTCCACATGGGCCATCAGCTGCCTGCATGTCCATACAACATAGAGCAAGTGATCTGAGAGAGAGGGGAACATAATGAGAGAGAGTGATCAAGATGGAAACAGGAGTCTCTTTTACCTGATCACAGAAGTGATATATGCCATTACTTCTGCCCTGTCCTAGTCGTCACATAGATGAGCCAATCCTGTGTGGGGGTGAGTCCCAGGAGCCAGGAGTCATTAGGCCTCCTGGCCCCACACCAGTTCCTAATGGGGGTGTCAGGAGAGTGTTGGGCATGATTTGGTACAAAGTCATTAGAAAGGGCAGTTAAGGGGTATAGCCCTGCTCACTGCTTTTAACTGAGACTCCTCTTAAGTATCACTTCTTTCCAGCAATCCTCGTAGTGCAGGTGAAGTACACAGGCATTTGCCTGCAGCTGTTACCATCTCCCACCAGACGGAATCTCATTGACTCAAAACCGAAAAGAAGAGGCTAGTGTTTTGAAAGGGCTGCCAGACTTGTTGTCTTGTTTCTTTTAAACCTGAGGTGTTTGGGCCCTGCTTATTTTCTGGGTGTATATAAATATAAAGCTTGGTTATTATTGGAACTGTTCTCGAGGAGTGAAATTGCCAGGAAAACTGGGAGGCTCTGGGAATTGAATTTTCTGGGAGGGGCAGTCTCCAGGGGGCCAGTTAATTGTCCTGTGCAGACTGTGGGGTGGCCTTCTGCCTTCCCAAGTGTTGTTGACAACCCCTGGTGTGTCTGTCAATGGGTGAGTGAGTGTGGAGCATGACCTTGGGGTCCCAGTTCATGTGTCTGTCATCTGCAGTTAGGTTCCAGCAGTGGTCTGGGGCAGAGAGTGTGTGTCGTCGATGAGATCGGGAAAATGGAACTCTTCAGTCAGCCCTTCATCCAGGCCATTCGTCAGACACTGTCCACCCCAGGGATCACGGTCCTGGGCACCATCCCAGTCCCCAAGGGACAACCGCTGGCCCTTGTGGAAGAAATCCGAAGCAGAGCCGACGTGACGGTGTTCAGTGTAAGTATGGCCAGCTCTGTCTGCAGAACAGGTGACCTCAGACAGCAGAAGGCTCTCACAGAGGCCTTTGCTTTGAGTTACAATTTTCTCCGTCTTATGATAGAATGCAGGGGTGTCTTATTTTCTAGGAATTTCTAGAACTTAAAGTGTACCCCTTCTCTATGAGAACACAGGTCTGCCTCAGTGTGGGTGGGGGGCGGCGGGGGTGACCGTCAGCGGCTCTGGCTGCGTGTCCCCCACCACCACTACCCCCACCCCCACCACCAGACACAGGACCTTGCCAGTGTCGGAATCTTCTCTGGGTGATGTCAGGTTGGGTCCAGAGGCAAATAAATGCCATTTTATTTTAAAGACTTCCCTTTTGCACTGATCCACTTTGGGGAGAGGAGGCCGTGTAGTGTCTACTAGAACTTTCCTTGATGATGGGGATGCTGTCTGTGCTGTACCAGCCACAGCCATGTGGCTATTTACATTCAAGGAAGACAAAAACTCCGTCCCTCTGCCATACTGGCTGCATCTAGCCACTCAGTGGCCACAGGGACAGCACAGCTGAGGTGACGTTTGCAGACCAGTGGCCTGGGTATCACCTGGGAGGGAACTGGTGGATTGCTCCCTAACCAGGGGTGCTAGGCTCTGGGCAGGGGCCCTGTAGTCTGTTCTAGTAATGCCGGTGGTCCTGAGGCCCCTGCAGCTGGAGAAGCTTTGTGGTAGCACGTGTGAGAGGCAAGTAGATCTGTCATGTTAACCAGTGGCACTGTCTGCGCCAGTCACAAGGGGCTCTGACAGGACTGGTGGCACTTGCCCAAAGCACTTGCCTTTCCTTTCCCTTTGTCTCTGGATCCTCGTGGTGAGCTGCTGTCTCGCCCACTCCCCTTTGGCTTGTTTGTGTTGGGGAGAGCCGCATTCGTGCACCCCTCACTCCCCACCCCGGTCTAAGAGCCCGCTGGCCCTGCCGGTGCCCAGTGAGCAAGTCGGGCTGGCAGACCCACAGCCCTGTTCCCCTGCCCCGTCACAGAGAGTGCAGAGTGAGCTCAGCTGCAAAGGACTCATGAGCATCTTCTGGTACTGGTCACAGTGTCACCAAGGCCAGCTGGATCTTGTGGGACGTCCACATGTTGTCACCCAAGTATCTGGGGGTACTTTTGGGTAGTAAACAACTGTTGGGGTTAGATTAGACTTGGAAAAGTCCATCCATTTTTCCTTCCCTTTTTTTTTTTTTAAGATTTATTTTATTGTTTTTGACAGAGAGACAGAGAGAACGGGGAGGGCCTGTAGTAGTCTCCATAGTTGTGCGTCATCAGTTTTCCACATGGTTTCATTCCACACAAGCGGGCAGGGGCTGCACAGGGCGGGAACTGAACCGGGCACCTCCCACATGAGAAGCACACCCTAGTTCAGCATAGGGGTTTTTGTGAGCCAGGGCTGGGATTCGATCCTCAGTCCCCGGGGCTACAAAGCAAGTGCTGAGGCATCCCGGCTTCCCCGCCTTCCTTTCTTCTATTCGTCCGCCCATCTACTCTGGGCTAGGCATCACTCTAAGTCTTGGTGATGAACAATACTGACCAGTATTGATGAATAGTACTTGTCCTTATGGAGCTGACGGACATGCTCATGGAGCTCGATAAGAAAAATGTAAGCAAGTAAGTAGGTCATTTCAGAAATTGAGAAATGAAAAGAAAAGCCAGGGCCCTGTGGTGGTTGGGGGCGGTAAGTGGGTGAGGGAGGTAGGGATCAGGAAACGTCTTTAGGAGCTCTCCTGGGCTGAGCTCAGAACTAAGCAAGGTCATGTTCTCATTGACGTCTTTGATATCTGTGAGGCACCTGTCTTTAAAGTTTTATGTTGCCATCTGTACCCATTACTTCACATGGCCTCCCTGTTGGAGGCTTTGGTCCCTGCATGTGTCCTCATTCTCATAGATCCTTCCTTCATTGCCCACGTCTGTCCCTGTGTCCTGGTCTTCAAGCTCTAAGAGGTCAAGTCCTCATCCGAGTCATTTCTCTGTCCCCAGCACCGTGCCCAGTTTCTGGTTGGCCTCCCATCCGTGTAGACTGGGTGACTGTTGTCTGGTGCCTGACAGGAAGGCACTGAGGGGAGGAGCCGTGGCCCTCAGCCCCCCACCATCTCCTCGGTGGGGTTGGATGTTCTGGTTGTATTCCCTGGGACTGGGGTTCTGAAAGCAGGAACAGTTAGAAACAGATCAAGTGAAGCTTGAGTACACTCTGTTACTCTTGCTTTTGTAATGTGTCAGTTACAGAGCAGGCACACGGGGGCCCTGGGACCTGAGTTCTGGCTGCACCGAGTCCCACACTGGCTCTGGGGCCTCAGGAAAATGCCTGACTTCTCCGAGCATCAGCGTCCCCCTCTTCCAAATGTGATGTTAGGGGTTCCTGGCGACACTCAGGTCTTCTGAGTTCATGGAGAGCTGAGTACATTAATGACCTTTGGGAGCATTCAGAATCGTGGGTGTGACACGACTGTCAGTGGGTCACACCTCACAGCACACGCCTCACCCCTGCCTTTCGGCTGTCCTTACGGAACATGACCTGGCAGAGGAGTGACGACAGGGAGGCACTCTGAAGCCCGCTCTTGCTTCTTCCCACAGGTCACCAAGGAGAACAGAAACCGCCTTTTGCCAGATATTGTGACGTGTGTGCAGAGCGGCCAGAAGTGCAACTGAACCGTGTCACCGCTTTTCTGCACGTGCAGAAATGTGCCCATTCCAGGGGGAGCTGGTCAGTGCCCTCAGGTCAAGGTTGTGTGCCTGCGGGCTGCTCCACCGAGAGCCCGACAGCTGTTCTGCATAAAGTGCCTAAAGGATCAAATTAGCCTTCATGCTGGATTGACTGTAAGACTAACCATCACTGCGGCTTGTTTATGCCGAGAGATTTATTTATTTCCTCTTGCAGTTGTGCGTATGATTTGGGTAAATGATAACATGAGAAATGGTTTTCAGAGTATTAGGTGGAATCTACCCCCATCAAAGTTTATAAATGTGCTCAAGGAAGAGGGGCTTCAGCGCCTCATCAGTTCTGCGTGTCACGAGCACGACCCCCCTCACCAGGTTGTGATAGCCGTTATTTGATTTTTTAAAATTATTATTTCAAAAGAAAGCATTTGAGGTCCTCCCCTCCCATCTCTCACTGTTTATTGCTTGCTAAAAGTGAATGTGATAGTTGCAGGCACAGGAGTTCTTGTGTGGGAGGGATAAACAGTCTTAGAAATTGGAGCATTGGAGAGCTTGCTCCCAGGTGTATGTTGTCAGTTTGGCTCAAATGAATCCTTATTCAAAAAAAAAGAGAGAAATGGTGATGGCCTTTGGCACTCAGCAGGCCCGGCCTGTGGGGCACATCAGAGCCCCACTCTGGCCACATTCTTAAACCATTGTGTGCCTTGTTTGCCTTCCAGAAAAGAGGGGACATGAGTGTGGCCACAGGAAGGTGTTAGCACGCCCTGGGAGGAAGCATCTCCAGGCAGCTGCGTGGCCCAGTGACGAGAACCAGATGGGCCTTCAGAAATGGTGTAGGGGGTGGGGGGTGCTGTGGAGAAGGCTGCTGACACCCCAGAATTGAGAGGGTAAAAACTGCCCTTTAGGGGCCAATGGAACTGGAGTAGCAGCTTTTAGGTCATTTCTGGTGAAGGTCAGTGGACTTCCAGGTCTTCCTAGCAGCTAGTGTTAGCGACAGAGCTGGCTGGTGCCCGTCTGTAACTGGACCAGCCCAGTGTGTGGTCAGAGGTGTCACCTGTGACCCAGCACTGGGCACATTGCAGTGCAGGAAGTCCTCACGTCGCTAAACCAGGACGGCAGTCTGCAGCTTGTGACAGGCTCTTATGTCACTGTCATCGAAGGCAGCTTTCTGAAGCTCGGTCTGCATTTGCCAAGCTCTGAGGGGCCACAGCTGAAAGGCCTGCTAGAATATGAACCGAACCTCTCAAAAGGACACCTTGTCCAGGCTGAGGACGAGAGCGTCACTGTCCCTGCCTGGCTGGGGTCTTCAGGGAGGCTGAGCTCATGAGGTGAGACAGGTGGGTGTGACATCAGCCACATTGAGCAGTTGTGTGAGCTTCAGCATGCTGGGACAGCCACTGCAAAGGCCTGGGAACTCCAACCCCCACCCCCATATGTCCACTCCTCCGACTCCCACATCCCGGAGTGAGCCCCCTCAGCCCTCAGTAGACCCAAGGAAGAGGCAGCTGGGGCATGTCGCCCTGCTTCCTGATGACAGGCCCGGGACCTGCTGACGTGGGCCCCGTGTCCGAGAGGGTGCTTCCAGTGTGCAAGGGTTCACACCCATCTGAAGTTTGAAGGGACAGTCCCTTGGCTGCTTGTCCCTGTTTTCAGTCATGACTGTTTAGTAGACTGTTTTTTTTCTTAAATTAGAGGGAAAGCAATGAAATTGTTCAAAGAAGGTAAAATAGCTTGTTTGAGGGCACGTAGACTGAAGCCAGATGTGCTTCTGGAGGGCTGTCACGATCCCCTCTAAGTCAGCTGGAGGAGACTCAGCACCGGCCCCTGCTGCTTGCAGGGTGCTGGGCGCTTCGGCCCCTTCATCTTCAGTGGGAAAGAAACAAGCAGCAGTGGCAGATACAGGATTTGAACCCAAGCCTGTGAGGCTCTGAAGCCCGTGCTCATTTCTACCACTTCCACTAGTTAGGCTTTCAGTCTTTTTCGGTGTGTCCCATGCCCCCAGACCTCAGATGACATTTAGTGTGATAACCTATAGCTGCTATCAATCGAAAGATCATTTAGTGTCAGCTATGGGAAGGTTCTTCAATAATAATTGTATGACTGTCAAACAGACTGGTAGGGGAGCATGTATGAAGCTGTCAGATGCAATCTGTGTATTTTAAGAAATGAAATTTAATAAAGGATAACGTTATGGTTTGAATGTCTGTGCCCCCCACCCCAGTTCATTTGTTGAAATCTGACCTCCAGTGTGGTGGTGTTTGGAGGTGGGCCCTTGGGAGGTGATGAGGTGATTAGGATTAGTGTCCTTGCAAAAGAGACCACACTTAGCTTTGTCATCCTGTCTGCCATGTGGGGACAGTGAGAAGAGCGAAGTTTATGCCCAGGAAGTGGGCCTCACTAGACCTGAATCTGCGGGTATCTTGATCTTGGACTTCCAGCCTCCAGAACTGTGAGGGAGGAATGTTTGTTGTTTCAGCCACTCTTGGTATCTGATAAGATGAATTCACAAACAACTGCCCCAGGGCCAAACGTGCAGAGCCTGTAAGAACAGCATTATGCTGAAGTTTATAGGAGGAGGAGGTGACAGTGGGGTCAGGACGAGACACTGTTGCGGTCACTCACTGAGCACATGCGAGGCCCAGAGTGGGAGGAGCTGGGCACTGCCCATGTGGGTACAACCAGCTGAGGGGAGGTGCCCTCAGAGAGGGAGGGGAGGGCACAGTGTCAGGGCGAGTAGAGATCAGGAATTCTCTTGTACCTGAGTTTGAAATGCCTGCTTTTCAAACAAGTCCAGATAACCTAACAGAGGTGTGGGTGTGAGTGGAGACTTCGAGGAAAAGTCATTTTGAAAAGCACAGACTGACGTATGTAGGGCTTGTATGAGGGATGTAAGCTAGAACGTAGTTGACTAGGGCAAAGCAGAGCTGATTCTGGGATGAGGGTCCTAAATCCTTTCCTCTGGAGCAGATGGGACCACCAGCCACTTACACAGTATTATAAACTGTTTCTTTTTACCTCTGAATAAGCACATATAGGGAGGTGGATGAATCTTTTAAATTCATAGAGTACAATCTGACTACTGTGGCTGACAAGAAGTTCCTAGTAAAGTTGCCAGTTGAGTCGTTCACCCCATTCCCTGGCCCTCAGATCAAGCCAGGTGGGGTGGGGGGCAGTGGCAGCCCAGACATTGGAATGGGCCTTGCTCCCTTTCTCTTATGTCTGTCTCAGTCAGTATTTATGGAAGGTTGTGTTTGCATGGTGTGTGTATGCCCCTGAAGCTCAGTGACTTCGGACACAACAGCAAGGCGGACAGGGCGGGGGAGGAGAGGGCTAAGTAAACAGGCCTCGCATTGCACGTTTATGGGCAAAGAGAAGCTGGAGCATCCAGTGATTGCAGAAAACTACTTGACACAGGCGGTTTCAGTACACAGTACAAAATTTAGAATCAATAATGCCGGAAAGTCACATGATTTATAGAAAAGCAAGCCCTACAGTTTTAGCTTTAGGAGAGAAATTTTTTGTCCAGTGTCCAATGCAGAGAATAACTCTAAAGCTGTATGTCGGCAGAGTATTTGAATAACTCCATTGAGAAGCATCCCCTCAGGAATAGCTCTTTAAACGTCAGCTCATGATAAATGGCGTTTTGCAAGGCCTACTCTCAGATAAACACCTGATGGGCTGATGAGCAGGTTAACAAGCACATGGTTGTAAAGATAAAAGTTGTTTTTTTACAATTAAAATGTTAAAAAACGTGATTGCATTGGTGACAGCCTCAAGGCGTCATGGGCGGGTCCAACAGCCATCTTCCCTTCTGGGGCACATGTACCTGTGGGCGGAAGTGCGCACGGACCCACTCACAGCTGTCTCCACCTTCACAGGCAACGCAGTTACATTCGCGTCTGCTGTCATGGGTGCACCACAAATTCCCGTCCCCCGCTTTCCAAAGGCTGCAGGGAGCATTAGGATCGGAGTGGGGTCAGCAGTGGGAGGAGCCCCAGGCATCTTCCGCGGAAGGAGATGCAGGCGCCTTACTGTGCTTTTGCCTTTGCCCCCGCATTCCCAGCCTGCAGGACGTTTCACTTTCTGTGGGACGTGTTGGCTTTTTGTGTGCCTCACTTCTGGAGGCCCAAGGAGTGGCCAGCTGTACGCGCCATTTTTCTTAACTCTAGGAGACTCCCTGCGTGGGGAGGTCACTCTCACAGCCCAGGACCTGCCATAGAGCCCCTGGGGCTTGGCTACATAGTTGCCGCAGAGAATTTCGGGAGCCAAGTAGGCTTGGCCAACTTCAATAACTGCAGTGAGGTTCTGTCAGCTCCTTGTTAGACACCTGCATGTAAATCAGAAATGACTGGGACTGCTGGTCTGAGTCCTGACTCTGGAGCCCACCTATTGTTACTGATTGCTAATTCTTTTTTACCAAAACAAACACAAAAAAACATTACCATCTATTTCCAAGGGGTAAGGGATTCTTTGTAATATACTCGCCTCTCTCTATACTACCAAATCCTAGAGACCTTGAAGGAATTTGTATGACCATTTCCAAATTCAGTATCTAAATCTGGTCTTTTCAGCAGGTCCTTAAGCCATTTCTCCTGGGCTGTGTCTCAGGCCCCCTTCCCCTGCCTGCTGTCAGCAAGCGGGCAGCGCTCTGTTCCACTCCATGGAAATGCTGAGATTGGAAGCGTCTCAGAATTTGCCCAAATGTCATACTCACTGATTCATTTTTTAGAAATGACAAGTTTCAGCATAACTCACAACTGGACACAGCAATAACTATAAACCTTTTAATTCCCCAAAATGAGTTTGTGCAGATGACACAGTAGGGATCCCTAAACTGGAGCTGAGCTTCCTGTGGGGCGCACAGGCATGCGGGGTGGGGTGGGGTGAAGTGGGGCGGGGCCTGCCTGGCTGCGTGGGAACCGCTCTGATCTGTCCTTCCAGGGCGCCCCGTGCTCCACCTGGACCGGATTCCCACTCCCCTCGCCCGGGACAGCTGGCTCCGGCACAGGGCTCTGAGGACAGGACTGCATGCCCTACCACGGTTCCTGTAGCGAAGCTGTCATCAGCTTGTACTTAACATCTGCATACATAATCTCATTTGCGCGTACTGGGTCAGGGATGGTGTGATTCGTGCCGCTGTTCTGTATAAAATGCGTTTTTAACATGCAGTTGTCTTACTTCCATCGCTGTTACTTATCTGCTCCACTCCAGTTTTACGGTGTTACATGCTTTGGTTTGAATCTTCAGATTCTGAAAGCATTGTGTGCCTCTTCCCAGCCCCGGGGGGCCCAGCATTGGGGGAGGAGCCCTGGTGTCAGGTTTTGTTGTTTTTTGTTTCATCATGTGAGATATTATTCAAGAACCTGAGATAAAGTTGTTTAGTTTCCTACAACAGCTCTCACTTTCCCACAGGAAGGGCCTCACATGCGTAGATGACAACATTTGCTCTTTTTCGTTTTGGAGAGCAGAGGGGAGAAAAAGGAAGGGGACGCGTGGGCACCTGTCTCCATGACCGCTACCGCACGGCCCTTCCCAGCCCTGGGCGCCTTACTGCTCGTCTGAGGCGCTCTGCTGGGATGCAGTGTCCTCCAGGCCCACGTCCTCCTGGCTGGCCCTTCTGCAGACCACCCCGAGGCCCGAGGCCACAGCCTGAGCGCCACGGCGGCCCCGCAGCTGCCCCTGCTCGGGGGCTTCGGTGGGTTCACAGGGCTCGGAGAAGTGCTTCCAAAGAAAAAAGAGAAGCAAGTCACTCAGCAAACAGGTGTGGCCACTCTTGACTACCACCCAACTGCCGTGGGTACTAACCTCCTGACCTGGTAACCAATTGGGTCAGTTACAGAGGACAGGAAGGGTGGCCTTGGAGGAGGGATGGAGGATGTAACATGGGGGTGCGGAGATGACTCTGAACATGGGGACCTATGCTCAGGTTATGGGGACATGCTGCAAAGACGATCTTGGCTCAAAGGTCACTTGTGTGCCTGGATTTCCCTGGGTTTTGTCACTTCATAGACATTTAGCGCCTGTCACAAATGCTGAGTCCTGCAGATTTGACCTCAAACAGGAAAAAGGCCTCTGGAGGCCTTTTTATTCTCGATGCCTGTAGTCACAGGGCCCGGTCATCCATGTTGGAAGGAAAGACCAGAATGACACGCACAGACGTACGGTATCTTAAACACAGATCGGGGGTGAGAGAAAGGTATGATATTCTGTGCATTTTTACTGAGGAAATGAAAAAAAAAAGTTCGTTTATATGTTTAAGTTATCTAACTAAACTTAGTTACAATCCTGAAAATACCAGTTTCCTTGCTCTTGGCTGGTGTGGCTGGGGGGCTCCAGGAAGCCCATAGACCCCCCCCCGGAAGGTGGCACAGCATTGTGGCAGCCCCATGGGTCTTTCTAGCTCGTTCCCCAGGTGGGTAAGCAGGGCCATCTTTGCTCCCTCTAGGGACAGCACCTGCCTGGGGGCTTCTCGGTGGGAAGTGGGGAACCTTCAAAGGGAGGGTGGGAAGTCTGACATTCAGGTCTGCCTTCCTGTCTCCCAACGTTCCGTCCCTACCACAGTACAGAAGAGAACTGCTGGGTATTTATTTATTTACGTACTTATGAAGCTCAAGTATTCATCTACCAGCAACTAGCTGGTAACGCTAGACGAGTAAGAGTTTATTTGGGTGAAGTCCTCAAAGCTCTCTTTCTAATGTTTAAATACACAGAAGTAGAAGTAAATATGTAGAAATAGATCTTAGCAGCTTTGAAATTCAATCTTGTGGACAGGAATCGGTGGTGACTGTACTACAGTATTGATGTGTGTCCCCTCCTGTCCCTCAGGCCAGAGGAATGTAAGAGACTGAAGTGGCACATGTCCCACTGTATAGCCAAGTGGAGAACATCCCCCATAGCCCAGCTCAGCTCAGGGCCAAGGGTGACAACTGGTGAGCTCTCACAGTATGATGCCTGCCTGGGCATTGTTAGCAACGGGACGTGTGCTACCTAGCTCACCTGCTTCAGAGTGCAAGCCCTCTCCTGTCTGCCTGTCGTCGGTCACTGTGGCTGGGGGTGGGGGAGGCTGCAGACCAGGCGCCCTCACTGCCCTGCCTGCCCAGTGAGCCCCTTACCCGTGTAGCCTGGCCAGCGGCCCGGGCCGAGGGCCCCACGACGATGTTGACGCTGCTGGACGACTGGGTGTCACTGGTGCTGCCCCCCTCCGCCGCCGAGAGGCCGGAGATGACGAGCGCGCTGGAGAAGCTCCTCTTGCCGAAGAGGAAGCTCAGGGTGGAGCTGGTGGATGAGCCTAGGCTGGACCTGATGAGCGCCTCGGCCCGCTCGCGGACGCCCAGGTGGCCGGTGGTGGTGACGGGCGGGGGCTGCGAGTGCAGGGACAGCCGGCTGCCCGAGAGCCTCGCGGCCAGCCCGTGGGCCGATGTGGACGTCTGCAGGAAGGCCTGGTGGCTTTCTAAGTTCGGGCCGGATGAGCTCAGGATGGCTGGCCTTTGGCTTAATGCACCCTGTGCCTGGACAGACTGACTCCTGCCTTTCCTCCTGCCTTTAAAAGAAAGCAGAACAGGTGGCTATAGCGATGTCTGTATCTGCACAGTGAGGTGGGTGGCCTGCTCTCCCTGGGCCTAGGGACCCGGTGGGCCCACTGCCTTCAAGGCCCCCGAGGCCTGAGAGCTGCTAGCCCCACCAAGGGACCCTGTTGGGGCCCAAGAGCTGAGGGGCTGAGCCCAGGGGTGGGAGGCTCTGGTGTGGGGGCAGCGGCCAGGGTGATGGATCTGTGCGGTTTGCCCAGGTTTTTCCCAGCTTTAACACTAATCCCCCACATTCCTGGAAACCCGTCCCCGCAGACCGGGACGGTACCAGCAGCATAACTCGCCCTCACCCAGCAAATCCAGTTTCGTTCCTGCGTCAGAACCCCTAAGCAGTGATCAAGAGAAAACATGCACGTGTTACATTTTTAGATAGTTGCCTTAAAGAGAGGGCGTGGGAAGGGGTTGAGCCTTATGCTGTGGCCTTTGTTTTCTAGGCAGTTTGCCTTTAAGATCCAGGTCTTTAAGAGGAAGACTTCCAGGTCCCACAGGCAGGTGGTGGCACTGGCTGGGCCGGGCCTCCACGGATGTGACTGTCACCTGGTGTAGCTCCAGCTCCTGTGCCGGCTGCCCCTCCCCTCAGGGTCCCTCATAGCCACAGCTCTAGCTGAGACTGTTTTTGATGAAAGGGATTGGACTGCCCCCCAAATTTGGTCCTGTGCAGTGCCTGGGACAAGGACGTAAAGTGCTCATCTGTGCATGGCCTGCCCGCGCATGTTTCTACCAAGTAGCCAGGAGGGACGCATGCTCGCTGGATGCTGAACCACTTCACGTGAGCACCGTAATGACCAGGGCTCGGCTTTAAAGTGTTGTTTTGGAGGAAGAAGCTAGTAACACCACAGTTCTACCAACTGCCTTATCGACAAAAAGCTCCCAAAGCTTCAATTAGGCATTCAATCTGTAAAACCGGGGGGGGGGGGGGGGGGGGGGGGGGGGGGGGGTGGGTGGACACTCAAAAGAGCTGTGCACTTACCCGTGTTGCATCTCACTCCAAAGGGCCCAGTTTTTTATTGTGCATTGGTGATTCTAAAACATTCATGTGTGCCTATAGGAGAAGCCCCCGAGAAGACACACATCTTTTGAGTGAGAGCTTCTTGGGGAACAAATGCTGGTACAGAGACTCTGGGGTCCCTCCTGCTCCATGTCTGCCCACAGTGGCTTCCTGGCCGGACGGGCCCTTTGCCTCACGCTGACCTCACTCTGTATGGCCACTGATGGTGGGTGCTCATTTCCACAGGACACTGGTGTCCCCACCTGGTTCTCTCCTACTTGTCTGTTGAAAAGACAGGGTGCCCCCTCCACCTCCCGCAGGACTAGCTTTATACTCCGGGGATGGGGGTGGGCAGCCCCTGGCACGGGGCTCTCACCCGGGGCCGGGCCCATCTGGATGATCCCCGCTGAGTAAGTTATTCTTAGGAAAAAAGAGGGACCCTGACAAATCAGAATTAAGAATAGAGACAGTGATTTGTTAGTTTATTCAGAGTCTGGCGAAGCCAAACATCTGTTTGTGATTTATGCTGTAATGCTGACTGCTACCCAGAAATGCTGCGCAGCCATCCGCCAGCCAGGGGTTTTCATGCAGGGAGACCACCCAGACATGGTGGGGGCTTCCCAGGGGATTCCAGAGGAAAGGGACAAAGCCCTGTCTGTGTGTCCCAAGGAAACGGGCTCTGTTCTCTGCAGGATGTGACCGCCTCCCCCACCCCCATTGCTTCAGATCTTGTTGCTTTTGTTGGTGTTGCCCTTGATATTTTTGGTAAATTTAATTTTGCAAGTGGAACAAGTAACAAACCAAGCTAAATGCATTTGTGCTACTCAGGACTGTTGTTTTATCATTTAATTTTGCCAATGCTTCATTATTGAATATTGAGGGTTTCCAGGAAAAACCTCCCTAGGACCTGGTTGAAACACCATATAAATGACCCTCCTCGGTTCACTTTCCCAGCACTGTGCCTCTGTCTTCGACTGTCACCTGACAGGTTGAACGTCACGACAGAGCAGCAGAGTCCTCTCCCACCTGCTCTCAGGTAGGTCACCAGCCTCCCGGAGGTGAGACTAGTCCCCTTGCAGCTGGGACATACGCTGTTTGCCTCAGCAAGAAGACGGCTGGCTGTCGGGCCACAGCCAGGCATGCCAGGGGGCTGAAGTGCTGCGCACGGTGGGGCAGCACACGCCATGTGGCAGCCTGGGAGGGGTCCTGCTTGTGGGCATCAGGCAGAACCTGGGTCCTCTGAGAGTCTGGCAAGGGCCTGGTTCCGGGACACTTCCTGGAAACAGGCAGGGACCCAAAGGGGGCGCAGCTGGGTCCCCAGTTATGGGAAGTAAGCCTTGGGCCCCGTGAGTAAAACGAGATGCCTATTCTTAGAACCCAGTCCCCGTTCACCCTCCGGACTGCTCGGTCATCGCTCCTTGGCCAAGCTTCTGGGTCACCCAGTCCAGAGTAAGGGCCTCCACCTGCAGCCCAGATGCCCCACGGGGCACTTAGCACCCCATCCTGTTTGCTTCATGGCAGCATGTGGCCATGCCCACCCATCTCCCACCTCATTGAAGTGACGGATGACGACTGCCTCGTTCTACAGGCTCAGCACACAACCCACTGCCTGACAGGGACATGAGGGAGCACTGTGCTAAGCGGTATTAGCCGGGTCACCACATTCCCAGCTCCCCCTGCACACCCCCAAAGGGCCTCAGCCTCTAGGTCCAAAACGGTTCTCGGCCAAAGCTAAGAAGCCCTGTATTCCCTCTCCCCCAGACTTTTTGGGGCCAACTCTGTTCTTAATATGAACAATGACGCGAGTGGACTTAGGGTGACACCACTCTGGCCACTGTGTGAAGAGCTGTATGATTTTGTGCAGCTATCAAGGCTACAGAAACCACTAGAGAGAGAGCAAGGGAGAAGTGCGCACTTTGTTCAAGGTGGGTGGGGTATGAGGGCCTCTGTCCATCGCCCCTCCTCCTCCCAGCTCACTGACTCCTGCACAGGCGTCTGTCTCAGGATAACTCCCAGGGTGCACTGCTTCTTTCTGCAGGCAGGTCAGCTTGCTGAGCAAGGGGAGGGGCCTGTGGCTGCCCCAGGTCCCCCGCTCCCCCTGCCCACAGTGGGGACCTAACCTAACCCCGCGGGCTGCTGCTTTAGGAAGAACTGGCATCAGCTTGGCCTGCTGTGGGCCAGGGGGCAGGCCGGCTATAAGATGACCCTTGCCAGCCAGGGGACAGGATGAAGTCAGGCGGGGCAGGGACACGCCAGCAACACAGGAAGTGCGGAAGCTTCCCCAGCTTGGAGACAAGGTACCGCAGTGCCCAGGACAGGGTGACAGAGGCCTGTGCAGCAGTTCAGATCACAGGTTCCGGGCTCACCCCGCCCGGAGCCAAATCCCAGGCCAGCCAGCACCTAGCGGGGTGACTAAGGGCAGTGACCTAACTTCTGTGTCCAGTATCTTCAGCTGCAAGATGAGGACAGGGCAAGTGCCTGTGTTGTAGAGTCGCGTTGGTGGGGAGGAAGTGACCGTGCTTGGCACACCCTGAATGCTAGAGGTGAGGGCTTCTTACTGTGTTTTGTCACTGCAGCCAGGATGTGGTAGACACCAGCTGAGCCCACAGAGCGGGCACAGCAGCAAGGGGCTTCCTGAAGTCAGAGAGCTCAGAGCCTGGGGCCGACATGGTGCAGGTGGGCGCACGGTCATGAGGGCCGGAGCACAGGTGCTGGGCGCGTCGCTGGGCGCGTCGCTGGGCGTGCCGCCTTACTCAGGAGGGCTCAGCAAGCCAGGAGCGCCCTTGGCAGGGGCAGCTTTAAGCAATAATGAACTGAAGCTAGTTTGGGCTCTGGGTGGTCCTGCTTTGATATGTGCCACACAAGTGTGTGAGTGCTGCTGAGCCTTAGCTGTGAGGGAGGGATGTTCACTAGCCCCAGTGCCCCGTTTCAGAGGAGAGAGAACATTGTCTCCTTTTTGCTGGCACATCTTACTGATCAGAATGGGCACAGCTTCTCGCTAGGTGCAGGCTGCCCCAGCCCACCTGCCTCCATCTCCCAAAGCCACCCCCCAGCACCTCCCCCAACTCCAGCCTCCCTGTGGTCCAGACAGGCCACCTGGACAGCACCAGCCAGGCACTTCTCCATGTGGGACCGACTTACATTGTCCCATCCGGAAGGTCACTTATGTACTTCTGAAACTTACATTTCTCATGTGGTAACAACTATTAACTAAGCAATGGGAGAGCCCTGGCCTGAGAGGCAGCTGCATGCCGTGACCTCGAGTAGGGAAGGCGCTCTGTTCAGGGTCAGGGTCACACAGGTGGTCTGGCCTGGAAGGGGCCCTCCTTCTAGCAGCTAATTCCAACTACTATGCCCACCTGCCTGCCCACCTCTCTCCCCTCCCTCCCTCCCTTTCTTCCTTTCCTCATGTATTATCTATATCTTCTACCTATCTATCATCTATCTATCTATTATCTATATTATCTATCTGTCTTATCTATCAATTTATCATCTATTTGTCTATCATCTATTATCTATCATGTTATCTTTCCATTATCTACCTATCAATCTATCATCTGTCTGTCTATCATTTATCATCATCTATCATCTAATATTATCTATCAATTTATCATCTATCATATCCATTATCAATCTGTCATCCATCTATCTATCTATCTATCTATCTATCTATCAATCATCTCTCTGTCTCTATCCATTCACCACCCCACCCCTGTTGATACAAATCCTATTTGACTTAAACCCTCAGCTTTGCTGTGGGGACCCGCAGGAGGTAGGCCTGCCCCTGCTAACTCATTGCCTAGGAGCTGGCAGTTGGAGCACTCACAAACAGGCACTTACCGAATGCTTCTGGGTGGCAAGGAAGCACTAAATCCCAGCACAAAATCATAAACAAATGCCCATGTGCTGGCAGGAACCAGGACCGAGCGACTAGGTCTCCTGCATCTGCCTGGCACGTCCCCCGTGAGCCCGCAGGGTCACCTCTCCTAACCCAGCCCAGCATCCCCCTCATGTGCTCAAGCCTAACGAGGCGGCCCTGCTTTAAAAGTGATTTTAAACTTGAAACGGTGCCACCTCCTCCACTCCCGTCTGCTGGCACCTCTTGCTCCGAAAAGTCAGGTGTAAGTGGCGGGAGGGGAGAACTAGAGTGAAGCAGGGGAGGGGGAGCGGAAGGACAGGGGTGGCGGTCAACTTGCAGAAAGATGAAAATGCCACCATGGATCAAGAGCTACACCAGCCAGACACAGAAGGCACCCCATCCAGTGGTCATTGGATGCGTGCGATGAGGTGGAAGGAGTGAGTACTAGACAGATGGATAGACAGCTGACTGGCTGAGGTAGTGGATGGATAGATGGACAAAGGATAAAAGCTGAATCTAACAGAGTTGTGTTTTGTTTTTGAGCAGAATGTACCAGAGCCGGTAAATTTGGGGCATCTTCTGTCCCAATACTGATTTTTCTTGCACAAAGGTGCTCTCTGAGGTTAGAATGGCAACACAACACATGGTGCTGGTCACTGGGACCAAAGGAGCCTTTATCAGCAACCGTGAGGCCCCCGTTGCACCCACCTGTCCTCTGTGTCCCTTCCTGGGGTGACCAGTGGTGGGTCCCCTCCTTTCTGGGCTGTTCTGTGCTGCTCTCCTGGTTCTCCGCACTTGGGGCACTGATGCCCACTGCAGACGGGGTGGCCCCTCCATCCACATCTTCGGCGTGGCCGCCAGTGCGAGGGCGGGCATCGCAGTCCTTGCGTATTCTGTGGGAGGGGGAGGTACTGCGGGGTTCTCGCCCAGACATTCCCAATACCCCAGCACCCCCCATGGCCATGTCTAATCAGGATGGCAGGCACCCTTCACAGGTGAGCAGCACACCTGGGATGCAGGTGGACAGAGGGGCTTCAGGTCTCCAACCTCAGTGTCTAATGAGTGAAAACCCTGCGCCATGAGGAATAAGCTTCAATCTCAATGGTTTACGAGAGCCGTCAGCTTTGAGGCCTGAAATGGAACTCTGCCCCATTCAGGAGAAACTTCTAGAACTCATTCCAGCTAACCAGAGACACGACCACAACCAGGGAGGAAGACGTGGGGTTGAGAGCTGAGGGCCAGGGCAGTTCTGGCCTGGCCCCAGCAACACGTGGGACTTCAGGTCTTGGAGACTCAGAAGCAGCTCAGCCTGTGGGTGTGTGGGAAGTGGGCCCTGCTGACTCGTCACCTGAAGTTGTGAGGACACCTGGGAGCGGGCTGATAGCAGCCAATCCTGGGAAGCCGTAGAGCTCTCCAAGCCCCTGCCCTGGTGTCTGGGGAGAGGCTCAGGGGCCCAGACCTACCTTACCCACTTGGTCCGGAGCCACGTCCTAATGCCGTCCACAGTGATGGGCCCGCTCCACACGTTCTTCAGCTGCCGGTGGGTCCCCAGGTAGGATGTGGTGAGGGGGGACACGTACATGGGGTAGCCGAGCGGCTGGTCGCAGGAGGAGTTGATGAGGTTGCGGAGGACCTGCTTGTTGTTCTGGATGCTGCCGCGCTCGGGGTTGCGGTTCCGCAGGAAGATGAGCTCCTGCTGCTGCCCGGCCCACAGCCCGCGGACGCACTCCCTGTTGACCTGCGGGGAAAGCACGTGGCGTGTGTGTTCCGTCGTTGGTGAGTGGGCAGGGCTCTGGGGCTGCATACCCATGACTGTAACCCTTCAGCCTGAACTATTTCTGTAGTCAAGCGGAATGGCTGTCCTACAAGAGAACACGATGCCCTTTTCATGGGAAACACAGAGCAGATAGGAAGGCAGCAAGTTTTCCTTTCAGTGCTGTGGTTTGAAGCTACAAGAAAAGAATCATTGGGAAGAAAGTTCTTGGGCCCAGGAATTGGTTATTAGAGAAAAGTCTGGAGGCTTAGAGATAAGAAAGTCTTTAAAAGGCAGGCTAGGTCCTGAGCTCCAGCTGTGTTATCTGTGTCTCCCAGGACTTCTTCCAAGTCCTCGCGGACACACTGGCTCTGAGGTGGGCCCTGGCCCTGGCAGGGGTCGCAGCTGCCTGGCCTGCCTCTGCTTGCTGCCCAGCACCCCTCTGAGACCAGGTCTGAACAGACGATGCAGGCACAGACCCGAGCATCGGTGCCAACTGCCGCTCTATTTCCTCTTACACGTCCCCCAGGTGGGAGACTCGAGCCCACTGGGAATGCGCCCACCGTACCTTGATCACCTTGAAGCTCAGGAAGCTCTTGTGGAGCATGATGACCTTATACTCGTCAGTGCCCTCATCCACCACGCGCCGCAGCGTCAGCAGCTCCTCCTTGTTGGAGAGCACAGCGCCCCTCCAGGCCGGGTCACCCTCATGGCAGATGACCACTTTCTTCTCAAAGGACCGGATGGCCTCGTAGAGGACCACTGGGTCCTCGTACTCATCAGGGCACGTGAACTGGTCCTAGGGGAAAGAAGTCCCCCCGTGGGCTCGGTGGGGACCAGGAGCTGATGCCTGGATAAATGTGCAGGTGGCCACTGGGCTGATGACCTTCATAGTCAAGTCCACTTCCACGTCCCACTCCCCACGGCTCTTTGTATGAACCCTGGCCTGGATAGAGGACGTCTCCTCGTCCCGATGTCCTACTGCTGAGATGTGCCTAGGAAAAGAGCTTCGTGGCTTAGGTTCTTACGACTTCTCGGTATACTTAGGGGACTTCTGATATGTCATCTTTCTGTGGCCAACTGCCCTCTTCCATCCTAGTGGAATGTCACCCACTAGATCTGGAGGGCACATTGCCACTGGCCAATATCAAGAATATCCAGACAGCCTCAATGCTCAGTTACCTAACTAATAACGTCCCTCACATATGTCATGCCAAGAAAGGGGACCTATTTGTGAAAGTGTATTTTCTTTCCTACTGTTTCAGGCTTGTATTTTTATTTAAATGGGTTTTTACCTGGTGAAGCTTCAGGGACATCCTGATGGCTGGAGCGACAACTTTGTGCAGTAAGTCCATGTCAGCAAACACCCACTCATCTCGTGCAGTTATTCTAAAGTCACCTTTGAAGAGGGCATGAAGACCATACAGGAAAGAATCCAGGCTGTAAAACAAAGTCCCAATTACTGTTCTTTCACGCTGAACAAGTGGTGTTAAGAATCCTGTCACTATGAGCAAGGGCCGAGTCTCCAATTTGTGAAGTGACAGATGGTACTGCTACCTTTAGGCCAGGGGTGTCCAACCTTTGGCTTCCCTGGGCCACACATAAAATACACTAGTGCTAACAATAGCTGATGACCAAAATAAAAAAATGGCAAAAAGAAAACTCATAATGTTTTAAGAAAGTTTACGAATTTGTGCTGAGCTGCATGCAAAGCTGTGCTGGGCCGCAGGTTGGACAAGCCCACTTCAGGCTGACCCAGCAGGAAAAGGGAGATGGCCTGGATTCATCCCATTGCACCAAACGCCTAACCAGAACCCGCGTAGGACCCGGGCGACAGCTGGTGTAATGGTCACCATCAGTAATTTTAGGACACGCTGATATATTTGGCCTTTCAGTGTGATGGTAGAGACCCTGGTCGGAACTGGCCTACCATGTATAGGCGGTGCTGCTACTGCCATGATCCTGCCAGCTTGCTACCTGTCAGGAGGTGATGGGTAACTGGGGAGCAGCGGGGGCTTCTATTTTTCTTCTGTGCATTTCTGGATATCACTTCTGGGCTATGCTTTCATCATAGATACTGGATTCCACAATATGGAGAGAGAAAATGAGACCAAGTGCATCCTGTTTTTAATGATCAGTGGAAGAAACGTGACAGAGGGTTGAAATGAGCCACAGGGCTTTTCAGGATCATCCAGGTTCTCAGGTTTCTGGGATTTTCCTTCTTTGCATCCATTTCTTGCATGCATTTGAGCACTGTCAGCTGGAGGACTTGGGAGTCACTCAGGGAAACATTCCATGACCTGCATCCTTTACATTTTGGGGCAACATAGGGAACCTGGGTCTGGAAAGCATTGTGAGGAGGCAAAGAGCTGCGGTCCCTTTGTCCTCTGCACTAATAGCTCGCTTGCTGCTGCCCCCAACAAGCTGGTCTCTGATGCCCCTGAGAGGTGGCAATGGGGCGAGCGCCAGACATGGCACCTTGACAGGGCCACTAGCAGGAACATGTGTGTGAAGGGGACCCTCCAAGGATGACCACTCACAAGGGTTCAATGGGCTGGCTTGCTGAGTGAGACTTCTGCTCCTGTCCAGCACTAAGTTGACTGGCTGCTATTTGAACGTCTCATTGCAAATGTACCTCGGTCATTAACTGCCACCTAGAAATCCCTTGAGAGAGACACCAGGCTCCAGATCAGAGCAGACTGTGGGAAATACCAGGTGAGTCTAGTCAGGTGGGGCTCAGGTGCTGTGGCCCAGAAGAACTGGAATCTTCCAGAAAGAGTTCTAGGAGGTAGCCTTGCTGAAAGGCTCCCCTTTGGAGAACAAAGACATCCTGAGCTATGAGCTTTAGGGACAGCCTGGGAGGCACCGAGAGGGGAGTCACAGAGGGGAGTGACAGAAGCACAGCTGGGATGAAGCAGGACGAACACCCAGAAGACTGCTCTTCACTGAAGACATTTGAAAGTCTCCGGTCACCACATCAGAGCTCAGAACTGCAAGGGGAAGGGCTCCATCCACAAACACGGGTGGGGCTTATTCTAGAAAGAATCAGAAATGCCACTTTGCTTGTGTACACGTTAAGAGAAAACACTCCTCTAGATGGAGGATGGGGAAGGTGGCAAAGGAAGGTGAAGAGACTTGCCCAACACCCAGAGCCACCTCCACAGACCAAAGGAAGAGTGAGGAATTTCAGGCCCTGTTTGCTCAGGGGCGGTGCAGGTGACCATGCTGCCTGCTGGGTGGGCAGGAGCCATCCCACTGGCCTTCCTATCCAGGCCACAATGGCAGCTGCTTTGTCATTTCCATGTTCAGAGAAAGATGACACTTTGTGGCGCTTAATGCTGCTCTATTAAAATGATTCTCAGTGGAGCAAACAGCCTGGCAGGAGCTCCACGAGACTGAGGGTACTGGCCCCTGCACCTGAAGGGTGAAGGCACCTGAGAAGTCAGGTGTCTCGTTACCTGCCTTTTACCTCAAGAGAATGAAGAGGAAGGCAGAGGACTGAGACAAGCTGGGGAGTGCTGGGAGGTGAGAGCAGAGGTTTCCGGGAGGCTGAAGCACATTTCTTTCTTTTCTCTTTTTCTAAGATTTATTTCATTGTTTGAGAGAAGGTGAGAGAGAAAGAGAGAGAAAGAGAAAAGGAGAGGAGGAGAGGAGAAGAGGGAAGGGAAGGGGAGGAGAGGAGGGAAGGGAAGGGGAGGAGAGGAGGGAAGGGAAGGGAAGGGAAGTGGGAGGGCTCAGGGCAGACTCCATACTTGTACATCGTTAGTTGTGACATGGTTTCATTCCACACGGGGGAGGGGTGTGGGGCTGCATGGAGCAGAAAACAAGCCAGGGGCCTCACACATGGGAGGTGAGAACCTTTGCTGCCCGGTCATCTCGGTGGTTACCAGTTGCTCTGCAGTGTAGCATATTGACTTTCACAGGCTGGGAGTCAGTCCTTGGACTTCACGGTTGCAAGGCAAGTGCTCAACCTTTTGATCTATGCTGTCATCCCTGAAGCACATTTCTGATTTGCAGCCTCCTGGAGCCTTGTCTTTTTAAGACTCTACTGAGTCCCCACCCCCAGGCCAACAGCTGGAGTGGGTCATCCCTGTTCCATCTGATCTGAGTCAGTCCAGGTTGCCTTCGTGGGGATTAAAACAGCCACCACCTGCCCCCTGCTGCCCTTCTCCCACCTCACTGGAGGACGCTGAAGCAAGCCCTCTCTTCCTGTCCTGCCATGGAAGTCGGAGGTTACAGAGGTCATGGAGCTTGTCAGCCAGGCAGTTAGCAATGAAAGTACAACCATGTTAGGCTTCATGGGGTTATGTAGGGGCCAGGATAGGGCAGGCCCCTGAAGAAACCTGGCACGTGTGTAATCATGTGTTAGGAAAGCATGCCCACATGTACAGAACCAAAGATTGCAGTGCCAGGTGGCTGGGCTCATGCGGTACCACGTGCGGGCTAAAATTAATAAATAAAATTAGTTCCAGAAACAACTCCTTAACATGAGGATGTGTAGATAGTACTTGAGTGCATTTAGTTTTTAACTGGAAAAAGCTGGTATGTAACAAAGCTCCACTCAACCCAAGACAAGAGTATGGCTCCAACCTCGCCCTGAACTCGGGAGACGAACCAGGTCAGCACTGCTTCCCATCAGCCCTGTGCCACAGTCTGCCGGCTCCATTCTGTCCCACAGTCCAGGACGTTAGCAATGACCTTGGCTTTTAGGCCGAGTGTGGATATGCGTGCATGCTTATGTGTGCTGGAAAGGACGGTCCCACCTCTACTTCAGAGGGACCCCCAGCAGATGTCAAGGACCACACAGCAGGGTCTCAGTGAGCCTCTGATTGTATGGACCGCTGTTCTCATTGTCCTTCTGGTTCCTGACCCAGCTGATGCTGGTGATGACCTAACCTCTGGTGATGAGAACAGGTGAGAGGCTGGGGCCAGCGTGCTTAACCACCATTGTTGACAGCCTTCCTGCAAATGGCCATTTGCTGGCTCGAGGCTCTAGCTAGTGCTTGTCCAGCCGGCCGCTGCAGCTCGAGGTCTGCCTCAGGCTTATGCTTTAAAGGGCCCAGCCCATTTCAGCATCCTCAGCCTCTGCCTTCCATGGCAATGGTAATGTGAGGATGGTCAGCTGAAGCAGAGAAAAAAAGATGTATTCAAAATCACAACAAAACTATGAAATACCTAGACACAAATCCATTGAGAGTTTACAACTCTCAAAAAAAGAAAATTTTACTGCAAAACATTTTTTAAAAACTGACCGCTTACAAATTACACCATATTATTGAATGATGTCCATTGTTTTTCTCAAATTAATCTGTAAGTTCAATACAATCTCAATCAAAATTCTGGCACAGGTTTAGAGTGTGCTTCTAAACTTTACCTGAGGAGAAAATGAGCAGGAGTAGCGCCCCACTACAAAACTATAAAAGATAAGAAAAAATGTAAAGACAAGCAGACTAGGCTTATGGGATAGCAAAACAATGCATCACTCAAGTAAACCAAATAGTATAGTTTTGCTGTAAGAATAGAGAAATTGATCACTTTAACAGAGGTAGAAATCCAGAAGTACCATTATGTATGAAAATGTAGTATATGACAAAAGTGGTGTTTCAAGTCTATGGTGACTTTAGCTGACTAGCTAGCTAGCTAACTATGAGCTATTTAGCAAACAGTGTTGAACTATCAACTATCCAGTTGGGAAATATGAGAGTTGTCCAGAAACTATCCAGCCATGTATTACGAAAAACAGGCATTTATGGCTGGAATTTTTCCAGACAGCCCTTGTACACAGGGATCCCTATCCCCCACGTGTATGAAGATATCCTGTTTGTGGATTTGCTGGGAGCCAGCACTCTGTGGGTCCCCTTCTCCAGTGGGTTTGCCAAGAATGCAAGGCACAGGCTGTCCCTCAGAGCTGTGTTTGCAGTGACCATACTTGCATCTCTCTTTGCTGTAAAATGGCTGGTTCCCTAAGCTTACCCCCACACAGTAGGCTTGGGGGCCAAGGGAACCGACACAAACATGCTAATGTTGTGCTGTGAGCAATAAAGTCCTGTCTCTCTGACCCAAGCAGCTCGTGTCCTCTGCCAGAATCCGCAAAACAGTCACAAGGTAGCTAATAAGTGGAGCAAAATCAAATCCCAAGACCTGACAGGATCCAGAAGCTAAAGGGAAAGAAAGGAAACTACAAGTATCAGCAGAAAGGAGAGGCTGGTATATTTATACCCTGAAGCTGCAAAAACAGTTTTAAGAAAGACACAAAACTGAGATATAGATAGTAAAATAAAATTAAAAAAACAATGTGATAAATAATTATAAAAGACAATGCACCTTGATAGGAAACATTTTAGCACGTATGAATATCTTAATATGAGAATAGCTCCTAAAAATCAGTAAATCCCTAACAAAAATGGGTCAAGCATGTAAGTGTGAAGGCAATTCACAGAAAAAAATAAAACTGACCAATAAGTATGTAAAAAGGTTCTTACCCTCACTGTTAATAATGGAAATATAAATTCAAATAAGAATGAAATATAATTTTTCACCCCTGAGACTAGAAAAATTTAAAAGATTGAATATTCAGCATTATTGAGTATCTGGCAAAGTACTCTTAGTGAGAGAACATATTGGGACAGCTTTTTTTGGAGAGCAATTTAACTGACTATAAAAACTATGTTTAAAAATTTTTTGAGCTCTGGAACCATTTTCTTGCAAGCAAACCCATTTATTGAAGTCTAGCATTAGGAATGTGGGGCACAGCTGCTGGCAGAAGCAGAGGCGGGGGGCCCTGTTAGGCTCCAGCTCCCACTGACCCCCAACAGTGTCCTTCCCGGTCCCCCAAAACTGATCCAAGGAAATCAGAACTTCCTGAACCGCCCCACCCCTGAACCTCTGGCCTAGGGCTGTGTGGAGAAGCAGTTGCAAGTCCGAGACTGAAATGAAAGCCCGTGCAGGGTATACTGTGGTGTGGGGTGTCTCAGGAAAGCGAACCAGCCCCAGATAATCAAACCTTCCCCTAGAATACCCAGGGCAGTTTCCCTAGATTTATCTCATCACTCTGTTTGGAAAAAGCAGAGCTGCTGTGGAGTATGAGGAACTGTTCGTAACAAAGGAAATTCTATCAAAACAAGGTTTAAAAAAAGCAGCTAGCTGGTCAGCATGGTGCTTAATCAAGGAAAATAAATAAAGCAGACTGGGCATGAAACACCTGGGTTGGGACTCTGAACAAGTTACGTAAAGAGAGGGGCCACAGAAGTCTAAAGATACCATAGCTAGGAACTGAAAGACGGAAATGTTTGAAGTATTTTACTTGCGATTTATAAAGAAAATTGGAAATTTATGAAAAACTTCAAATTGATCAAACCAAAGAACACCTACCTGGATGCTGAGTATCTGAAGGCCCACTTTATGACAGCCTTCTGATTTATAACGCCCACGGTGAGCCTCTGTTGGACTTGGAAACAGACGCAGGGACTTGCCTGGGTCAAGCATGAGGCTAAGCAGGGAGGGAGGGGAGAGGAGCTGGGGGCCAGTCAGTTCCTCCCAGAGCACGCAGGCTGTCCAGACACAATCCAGCCGTAAATGCCTCTATTTTTCATATCACATGGCTGGATACTTGCTGGACAGCCCTCCTATTTCCTACAGCAGGTATTAACATAGGGAAGGGGCACGAGGACTATCGTTACAGAAGAAGGAACTAGGACCTGGGATTCCAAGCCTGCTACCTATTGGCTCCAAGACACCGAACTCAGGCAGACCTCTGAGGCCTATTGAGCAAAGCAATCCCATTGTAATGGCCATTCGCATAATTTAACCTGTTATAAACCAGCTACAGCTGTCCCTTATGGAAGTTAAAGGTAAACCTGCCCCTGTTCTTGTCCCTTACAGAAGTGAAAGACACTTACCATTGTTCTTCTAGCCTCCTATTTTCCATAGAAACAAGAAATATATATATAAACCCTATCCCAGGGGGTGGAGGGAGTCTGTCTTATACTAGAGATTAGAGACCATGGCCCCATCTGTGAAGTGACCTTGTCTTACTCTCTACTAAATAAACTTTCTTTAAACTCTATATCTGCTCACATTTGAATTCTTTCCTACATGAAGCCAAGAATCTTCTAGGTCATGGCTTGAGTCCCCACTTTGGGGATTCGCTCCTTCAGCATCAATATGAACTCAAGGTCAGTCAGTTAGCACATCCTACCTGTGAAGATAACCATACAATTCTGATATGGAGGGGTGGGGAGTAGAGTCGCTAATGCCACACATTCTTATGACCTTGGTCCTTCTGTGACTCAAGGCCAATGCTTCCAGGGAGAAATGGCAAGAATGCCATCCACATCTCCTCACCCTTTCTCTATTCACAACACACAACAGACATACCTTTTTACACAACTGCCAACAGTAATGACTCACCACTGTCCCCTGCAGGAAAGGTGTTGGAAGTACAGTCAACAATCTCCCTGGGCTTGTTTACCTCACAGCCAACAGTTAAGTAAAGACACAGCGGGTTTTGCCCTCAAGGAGCTTGGGATCCAAACCTTTGTCCTTAAGAAGCTTGGAATCCAACGCTTTGCCCAGCATTGTGTTCATGATACAATACAGAAATAACAGGGAATGCCCAAGAGAAGGAGAAATGAGGAAGGGATGCTAAATAGAACTTTTTTTAGCCTCCCTTGTTTTGCATGATTCTCCACGTTGGCCAGACACTGAAATCACCCGGACAGGTGCAAAAATCTTGGGGTGTGGCCCACCCATTGAGGTTCTGATGTCATTGGTGGGACTGCAGGAGGGCTGGGCACCAGGAGATTCAAAAGCCTCATGGGTGACTCTAATGGGCAGGCGGAGTTCAGAACCTCTGGTCCACGGTGCTAGATACCGTCAGAGGGGTCTGTGAAACAGGCATCGGTTTGAGTGATGAGAAGGTGAC
The DNA here is from genome assembly GCA_004027555.1 of Craseonycteris thonglongyai. Classification (NCBI taxonomy): domain Eukaryota; kingdom Metazoa; phylum Chordata; class Mammalia; order Chiroptera; family Craseonycteridae; genus Craseonycteris; species Craseonycteris thonglongyai. The sequence continues at coordinate 51,320 of PVKE010001673.1, read as the reverse complement.
TGATGAAATTCCTAAAAGCAGTTTTGCTGGAGTGCCAGAAACAGAGGGCAGTGAGGCGGTGGGTGCTCTGAGGGTCTCTTGTGGGAAGGAAAGTTCATGCATTCTTCGTGAATGCAACAGAAGACCTGATTGACAGGGAGAGGGAGGGGGGAAAGAACCAGGAGGGAGCTTAATTCTGTTTTTGTTCTTTAAAAGGAGAAACTTTGGCTGTTTACATACAGAGGGGAAAGGTCAGGCAGAAAGTGAATTTGAAAAAGCAGAAGGGGCCTGTCATTAATCACAGCCTCACTGACAAGCAGAGTAGGGTCTAGACTACAGCACAGATGTGAGGAAAGAAAAAACAGATAAAGGAAACTAACCTTTATCAAGCATTCATTTTGCTAGAAACCATTAATTTTGCTAGGCACTCATATGCACAATTTCATCTAATCTTCCCAGCGTATCTGCCAGGACCCTTGTAACACACAGGCCCCTTACCCAGAATTCTGGTGTTTGGACTGTTCATATAGTGCCATTTCCCCATCTTGTACTTGAAAAAATCACAGTGACTAAGAAAGTCTCCTCACAGGCCCAGAGTGATTTAATATAGAGAGCACTATCTGAAAGAGGTATAAGCAGTCCACATTTAAAATGAAAAAAATTGGTTGAGGGGATGCTGGGATAGCTCAGTGATTGAGCTCTTGCCTCAAAATTGCAAGGTCTGGGGTTTGATTCCTGGTCCCAGCCCATGCAAACCCCATATGCTAAACTGCAGCACAGCTGGTAACCACCAGGATTGCTCAGAGGCAAAGGTTTCTGCCTCCCACGCAGGAGGACCCCAGTTTGGTTCCTGCCCGTTGCAACCCCACAACTGTGTGGAAGGAAACTATGTCACAACTAATGATGTATAATTATGGAGACTGCTCTGGGCCCTCCCCCTTCTCTCTCTCTCACCTTCTCTCAAACAATGAAATAAATCTTAAAAAAATAAATGAAACTGGGAAACCGGGATGGCTGTGCGGGTTAAACGCTCACTTTGAAGCCCCGGGGACCGAGGATCAAATCCCGGCCCCGGCCCATGGGAACCCATATGCTGAACTGTGTGCTTCCCACAGGGGAGGCCCCCAGCCCAGTTCCCACCCTGAGTGGCCCCCATCCACCTGGGACGAAACCATGTTGAAAACCGATGACATACAACTATGGAGACTGCTCTGGGCCCTCCCTCTTCTCTCTGTCTCTCTCTGTCAAAAAATAAATAAAATAAATCTTTAAAAAATATAAACAAATAAATAATAAAATAAAATAAAATAAAATAAAATGGCTGACGTAAACCTGTCAGAAACACGCCCTGCTGTCCCCGTACCAGCTGCCACCGCAGGTACCTGAGAGCTACGCTGTGGGCGGCCGTTCCCAGAGCTCTCCTCCCGAGGATGCCCAGGGCGAAGGACAGCGTCACTAAAGCAGAGTCCTCATCACTGCCCAGGGTCTTTGAAGGCTGAAAGAGCAAGGATGTTAGTTGAGCTGTCACACAGGTGCCGACAGCACCAACACAGAATCACAGACAGCGTCCACACACAGCCTGCTTCTTAAGGTGGCGTGTCCCAGGGCTCGGGGCCACGTGGCTTGCTGAAGCAGATTTCCTTGTGGATGGACGGGGAACAATGAATAAGGAAGTGACTTTAGGGGAGAAAAGGAGCTAACATGTAGCCTGATGACCTAATACCCTGGAATTTTGAATATGACATGTCAGGTCGTGAAGATGGTCAGAATTTAGTCAACCGAATGCCCACCTTCCCTGTAAACTGCCGGCCTTAATACTGTCTAAAGCAGGGGAGAGGCGTGGAGAGAAGCAGTACAGGGGTCAAGTGCTCAGGAGGGTTTTCTGTTCTCTCCTTATAGTGAGGAGCCCACTAAGTTGACTATAAGCCCACAGTTTTCCAGTCAATTAAGGGGGTCACCCAGAGTCAGCTTAAAAAATGTACCGGGGAAGGGAAGGGCCGAAGAATTTAAAGCCAAAATATCTTTTGCAAGAAAAATGAACCGATTTTATGACGTAACTGAGGGAAGAGGAAAGCCACTGTGGGAGTAGCCTAGAATACGGATGGAGACTGTTCAGCTCAACCACCGGGGAGGCCCCACTGCGGTGAGGGGTCAGCACCCCTCCTCCTGCTGCCCCTGGAGATGCAGATTCTGCCACCTGCTTGATCTACCACTGCTTGTAAGCCCTCTTGACAAGGGCCAGGGCCTGGGCTATGTCACAATTTGGTTTACCCTCTTACAGATCATATGACAGACTTCACCAGTGGCTGAGGTGCTTGTTTTCATCCTGATCTACTGTCCTTGTGTCCCCAACAACATGCGGATTCAGCTTTTTCATCCTGAGAAGCAAAGTCAACCGACTCCCTCCATTTGCTTCTCTCCCGCTCTCCCGCCCTCCCCATCCTCTGTTCATAAGCTGTCACTGTCCCTGGCTGCACTTCTGAGAGACTGCATTTATCTCCCCAGGTATCCCTAGCACACAAGCATGGACACATAAGACACAGAACTCAGGAGTCACTCGGACCATCTGAATGCCCAACAGAATTTCTTGTCCACAATTCCATACTTGCAGTAAATCCTCCAGATTTCACAAGTCGTATGGAACTCTCAAAAAGTAACCTACAACACAGAAGTTTCCAGAGTTTTATAGCTTAAAACTGCCCGACCCTGAGCACTGTGTGCAGGGACAAATACCTTCAAAGCTCCTTTGTTTGAGGCATGGTATGTGAATTCCGCCATTTCATTTTGCTAAATTGTTCAAGAGGAATTTACCCAAATGCCAATGTTCTTTCTCTCCTTTATTGTAGTGCAGTCTCCCAGAGGGCAGGAAAGAGACGGACTTTACAGTCTTCCTTGTTTTTAAAATGTACGTTCAGCGCATCCAGCCCCCTTCACCCTCCCTACCTCTTGCCTTTTCCGGGCACAGTATTGGATCCATTCCAGATAGATGTTACAGTAGCTGGCACGTGTGACTCCCTGGAGACACGGAACGTAGTCGTCATCAATGTTAATGTTGAATGTCGCGAGGTCACGCTCTATGTAATGCCACTTGGCGAAAGGCTGTAGGGACTTCAGCAGTGACTCATTTTTGATCCAGGAGAGGAGTTTAGGGGATGTTACCATGTAGTATATTATACTCTGCAGCGAGAAAGCAAGATTCTGAGCCCTTCCAGCCATTCTAAAGCCAGAAAGAAAGACTTTTCATTTATTATATCTCATATATAGGGTGACCAGACGTCCTGCTTTTGGCGGGATAGTCCCGATTTTTAACAATTTGTCCCGCGTCCTGCGGCATTTTAAAAGTCCCGATTTTTGGAAAGAATGCACGACAAGCTAGGGAACGGCGGGAGATAGACCAAATTTTTAATCAAGAACCCCCTCCCCCCTGGTCAGTGGTGTCCCACTTTACCAATGTTAAAATCTGGTCACCTTACTCATATAGTAAATTGGTATCGGAGAAACATGAGACATGAAGTCTCCACATGTGGTGTTACTTGCATTTCCTGCCAGATTTAATGCACAGAGCCCACTTGAGACATTCCACAGTGTTCTCTCTTAAGGGTCGCTGTAGGGAGAGGGACATGCAAAGAGCAGAAGACTGACAGAATATACCAGAACAGACGTTCAGTGGGGAGACGAATGACAGGCAGCTGGGTCCTTCCTGAAGGAAGCACATGGAAGCACCCTTGGCGGCGGTGGACGTCAGGCTAGGCTGACCCAGCTGAAAGAGACTGGGAGAGGCTCCCCGCGGGCCCCTGCTAGCGTGTGTAATGAGCTACACTGCACAGCTCTCCTGGGAAGTCCTGAGACGGAAAGTCGTGGTAACGCGCATGCACACGTCATCCTGGGCACCCAGACAGTGGACGGCTGTGGTGCCTTCAGAGACAACCCTGGTGGCCCTCTGCTAGACACTCCACTTACGAGTCCCAGTGGGGGAAATGCCACCCTTAGACTTCATTGTTTGGAGTCACAGATTTATTAAAGGCCATCTTGCAGTCTTCGAATGAATTCATCTTTCCAAAAAGCTAAGACTTGGCCCGGAGAAGTAACAGTGTAAATTAGAAAATGATACTCCAAGTCTCACGGGAGCACATCAACAATGGGTCAGACCATGGTGCTGAGGCAGCCCCTCCAACTGTCACTGCATTTTCATTTTCTCAGGAAAAGGAAGTGGCGCTCAGGGCCCCTGAGGCGGAGGGGGACCCCAGGAGCCTTGCTTGCCTCTTAGCCGGAACTGATGAGTGACAAGGTAGGTGGCGTCTGATGCCGAGGCCGTGAGATATGCTCCTGTAGAATCAAACGCTTAGCTGATGGCCTCTGATTGTAAAAGCACATGCTTTCCAAGCAAGAAGACAGAAAGCGACACATGTGGAGGGGGCACAGGAGTGATGGCAGTGAGTGGGTGGCAGGGCTATCTGTCCTCGGCAGTCCCCCTTCTCTGTCTTTGGCTGGGATGTGAAGTCCGGCCGGGTGGCTGAGTGGTCTGGTTTCAGTGTGAGCAGGTGAGTGGACAGACACACATGGTGGTTGGATTTAGGCTAAACAAAGGCAAACCCCTGACAGCCTCTCTCTACTGTTAGGACCCAGCAAGACCCATATTCTCTACGGGCTTCATAGTCCCCTTGACCCTAAAATGGTGGTGGTGGGGGCGGTGCTGGAGAAATGACGTCTATAGACAATAAACAATCCAGTAGTTCACAGGTTCTCCCACCTCTGAGCATCAGGCCCAGGACAACCGGGCTGGCCCTACAGTGTCAGGAGGGAAGGGAGGAGGGAGGAGGGAGGAAAAAGAGGCCAAAGGAAGTGAAAAGCAGAGGAGGGATAGCAGGTACCAATGACGGCCACTCTTCATCACCACTTTTAGGTTTCAAATGAGAGGACGTTTGTGAAGCGCTTAGCACCAGGCCTGGCACGTGACACAGAGAAATCATAGTAACAGTGTGTCTTCGGCATCTGTGACATGCTACTCAGTGAGCTTGAGGCAGCGGTGACAGCAGTCCAGCTGAGGTCTGAAGCAGGGGCTCAGGGGACAGGAGGCACTGGGGACAGAAGACAGAGGGGTCTCTGGTGGTCACCAGAGTGCACAGATAATATTCAGAGGTGTAAATTCTGAATCTGGACGCTTGCCTGCTGTTTGCTCCCTGGCAGGGTAACAAAGCTTCAGAGAGGTTGGCAGTTTAAGGAGCCTGAGAGCATGGAGGATCATGGCCAGGGCCAAAGTCTTCACTTCTCAGCTGACAACAGAAAAAAAGAAATGTGGTCTGTGTAAACATCTGGCCCTAGCAGACATCTGGCCTAATTTCCCCATAGGTCCTCATCACACGTCCCTGCTAGGAATAACAAACAAATCAAAAGCCAAACGTTTACCTTTCCATTCCTTTCTAGGGAGAAACTAATATGATAATCCCTTGGCTGATGAAGTCAGAAGAGGTCAAATCACAGAGGTTAGGACTGCCTCCTCTGGTTCTGGCAAAATCCTACAGAGCTGACTTTGGGGCACAACCTCGGCTCCATGACCAAATTTCCCCTGCAGCGGGGAGATGAGGTCTCAGCACTGAGTCCTCCTACCAGGGGAAAACAGAACTTCCCCAACTAGGTGCAAACCATACCCCATTTCCACTTCATTTAGGCAGAAATTCTGTCAGGGAAACATCAGTGAACAGATGAATACTAAGTGAAATTGATAAGTGAGGACAGTGAAAGTCAATTGCATAGACCCTGACCCTGACCTTATTGAAAGCAGGAGCTCTTCTGAATTACCATATTTTTCCATGTATAAGACAATAGTTTTGTCTAAAATTGTTGGACCAAATATTGGGGGGCGGCTTATACATGGAGGTGTCTTATATGTAGAAAAATACAGTAATTCCCAGTATCTGGCTCTTCCAGAAGGATTCTCCTGGCCTCTCATTTTAATTGCAGATCAGCCTGTCTTATTACACAGCTTGTCCTGGGAAGGGGCCCCAGCAGGTAGACCAGCATGTTGGGGTTCCCACTCCTCACTCTGCACCACTAGGGGCCAGCAACAAGCCCAGGTCCTGTCCACAGCAGCGAGGCGGAGACAGTGGCAGCAGAACCCCAGGCCCTCACAGAAAGCTGATGTCTGGACTGCGAAGAGGGTTTTAAACACAAGTAGGTGGAGGAGGGACCAGGGAAAACCTCAAGTTGTCAGGAAGGAAATGATGTCAAATATATCCATGGAGGGTGGGGAAACTGACCCAGTTTATTAGAGGATTTAAAAAAAGAATTCTGCTGTATGAAGGCATTACTTCCTTTTGATTTACCTGTCCAATAAGAATGGAGACTGCTCTGGGTGCGCACTCTCTCTTTCCCCTTCTCTCAAATAAAATAAATCCTTAAAAATAACAAGAGCAAAACTAAACTCGTGAAACTTGAAGCAATTCAGACCTACAAAGAATATTGTTCACCAAGTGAACAAAGAAGAACATATCAGTTTTTACCCTAAAATGTTGTTTCTTCTGTTCTAACAGCCCCTCAGCGCTCCCCAAATCTCCTTGGTCTAATTGCAGCAGGGGGAGGAGGGCGAGGTCAGAGCGACCCCTTCCTCACCTGAGTGGAGGTGGGGGGTAGTGGGGAGCCCAGGTGTTCTATTTAAAGACAGCCTTGCATGGATAGGTCAGCAGGCAGACACAGGGCCCATGGAACCAGAATTTCTGGGCAGGATGTGCAAATCTGTAGTTGCCTGGCTTTGTCACTTGGGAGAGCCTGATGGCACAGGTCTGCTCCTGGCACCCCATTATGTAGCAAACCACCTGAAGCACTCACGTTAGCGTCAGTGCTTTCCTTTGCAAACACTGTCAAGGGTATTATTTCCCCAAAGGCTCACCATTACCAGGCAGGCGCAGGGGCTTGCCCTCAGCCCTCAGCCCTCAGCCCTCTGCACATGGCTCTGGCTTGTTGAGCAGGTTGCAAACCACCAAGTTAGACAACACACAGGGTCCTGGGAGGCACATTTCCAGGTGATAGGAGAGGAGAAAAGTGAACATCAATTACCAGTCCAAGGGCAGGGCATCAAAGAGCAGGTTCTAGTCTGGCATGCCCAAGGCTTCTGGACCAGCCAGCAGGCAGACCCAGAGACGGCACCTCCTGCCTGCTCTCCCTGACCGCCCTCCTCTCATGCTGGCCCGCTGGCCCTGCCGGGTGCTGTCCTAACGGTCCCATTGGGTGCTGGCCCTCTGGCCCTGCCAGGTGCTGTCCTAACAGTCCCATTGGGTGCTGGCCCTCTGGCCCCGCCAGGTGCTGTCCTGATGGCCCCGCCGGGTGCTGTCCTGATGGCCCCGCCAGCTGCTGGCTCGCTGGCCCCACTGGGTGCTGTCCTAATGGTCCCATTGGGTGCTGGCCCGCTGGCCCTACCAGGTGCTGTCCTGATGGCCCCGCCAGGTGCTGGCCCGCTGGCCCCACTGGGTGCTGTCCTAACGGTCCCATTGGGTGCTGGCCCATTGGCCCCACTGGGTGCTGGCCCGCTGGCCCTGCCGGGTGCTGTCCTAATGGTCCCATTGGGTGCTGGCCCACTGGCCCCACCGGGTGCTGTCCTAACGGTCCCTGTCGGGTACTGGACTGCTGGTCCCATTGGGTTCTGTTCTAATGGCCCCATCAGGTGCTGTCCTGATGGCCCATCGGGTGCTGTCCTAATGGTCCCATTGGGTATTGGCCCACTGGCCCCGTCGGGTACTGTCCTGCTGGCCCTGATGTGTGGCCCATGAAGAGGCTGTTTATGGGGAACTCAGATTCATAGAGAACTGGCTCAGTACTGAACCTCATTCTCGCTTAGACCCTTGCCTACGTGTGGATGTCTGTCCAGACTGTATGGCCTGGACCCCAGGTTCCACATTACCTGGGACCTTTGTTCATTCAGTCCAAGGAATGCTCTGGGCACCTTCACAAGTTGTCATCACACTGCGTTCTGAGGACCCAAAGAGGAACCAGGGGGGAGTGGTTCCTGTGCTTCAGACGTTGCCAGAAAGTGAAATGGAAAAGGTTCAGAGCCAGGGAGGAGACTGCCAGCCCTGGACGGGGGTGGGGAAGAGCGGCCAGTGGGCTCAGGCGGGAGCCCAGGTCGTGAACACAGGGACAGAGCCACGAGAGGGGAGCAGATGGGGTGGGTGCAGCTGTGATGGGTGGGGTGGGGGTACAGCAAGTGTGTGCACTGCTATGAAAGGGGCAGGGGGTCAGCCCCAGTCAGAAACCACAGCAGGGGTTTTGGATGGCAGATGACAGTGTGAGCCCTCTTTCTGAGGTGGCAAGAAGCTTGGCTCCTGGCTTGTCTGTCTGGCCCATTGAAGTCCACACTGCTGGCCCCACCCAACTGCCCCTCCTGAGTAAACGCCTGGCCACTTGCTTCATGGGTCTGCCCGTCCCCTTGACCTGTCAGCCCCTGGGTCCAGCCTTCCTGCAGTGGCCCCAACCTGTAGCCACGTATGAACGAAAGGGGAACCTCAGGGACACTTCTCTGCTTGTTGAGAAGGCACCAGAGATAGCTGGTGGCTATTTAACATCTGTTTTCTCTTTCTGTGAACATACAGTTCCTATGTGGGTTCACGGCTGCCCAGAATCCATCTTCCCAACCCCTCGGAGCTGGCACGTGACATCTTCAGGTGTCCGGGGTCCAGCAGTGTGCACTGTGGCAATGTCCAGGGACCTTCAAGGAGCAGCCCTTGGCCTTCATTTTCTGTGTCCTTCCTCCCTGTGGTGAAGCCTGAAGTGTAAGGTGCTGGAGATACATAAACAGCGGAGCTGGGAGATGAAGGGACCTGGGTCAAGGACTCTCTGGAGCAGAGCTACCACACAGCCTTCATTTGAAAGAAAGACATGTCTCGTGTGTGTGTGCCAGTTATCTGACACCCTCTGCCATATCTAACACCAGCTGACATACCAAGTCAGTGAACAAGTGGAGGGAACTGTATGAAAAACTGCTTGCAGTCTCATTTATCATGGCTGTGGGGACAAGCCACAGAGGTCTGAGGCAAGTGGTCACAAGTCCCTGATGTGCTCTGCAAATTGTGCCCCAGTTGATGGAAGGTTGGGCAGAACAGCTGCCGTTCTGTTTGAGATGTGGACGTATCCCTCTACCATACATGAAGGAGCTGAGTAGGAATCTGTTTGAAATATTCTGCCATGAAAAAGGGTTTCACAAACAGTCCTTGTTGCGAGCACGTTGGGGTGTGATAATGAAGAGTTATTCAGCCTTCTGATCTTCACCATCCTTCTTCTATGTTAACTTGAGCAGCTATGGCTGCCTCCACCATAGCTCTTCCAAATTTTTAAACATCCTCCTCTTCAGTTGGTTGAAACTGAAACTTTGGGCTCATAGGTCACCTTTTTATCTTGTTTTTGCTCATTTCTGCTGGACCACATGTCAGCCTCAGAGGGCAGGGAGTTTGGGGTGTCAGATGGAAGAGCTTCCTCATTGTGAATAGCGTTAAAAATTGGACCCCTCTGAGGGCCATCCAGAGCTTCCCCCTTGCACAGTGCTCCCTCACAATGGGGTGCCCACAAGGACTTCCTCGGCCTGGCTGCCCTCGCCTGGCCCTGCCCCTTGGAAGAAACCTTCACCTAGCCGTCACTCTGCACCCTTGGTCTAGCCTCACACTTACTGTCCAAGAGACTTATTCCAAACCAGCAGGTTGTCTGAGCTGAATGCACGTGGGGCAGACATGGGTGCTGAGTGACTAAAAGAACATGAGACTAATCCCCACATGAGTGAGGAGAAAGGGCTATTGGCACTAATCCTGATCAGATCACTTGGCTATATTTTTAAGTTTTTATCATGAACTTTAAAAGTAATTCTGGTTCTAATGTGGAAATTGGCAGAGTATCTAAAGGACACTTACAAAGTGTAAACGTGGCTTGCTAATATTTTCTGGATGCATCACTTTATCATCCCCATCGTTACTGTAACTCATGCTGTTATAAGCAAGGACACAGATCTGGGTAAGGAAGGCCCAGACCAGGGGGCACAAACCTCAGGTTGAAGCAAATCCCTTGAGCATTTCTCACCACACCAGCGGTTTCCAAACTGAGCCGGACCTCAGGTCCGGAAGCCCAGGGGCAACCTCAGATCAAAGCTCTTTGCAGAGGTCTCCAGGCGCCCCTGGAGCAGCCCAGCATCGCTTCTCAGATGCCTATTGGGGACCCGAGCAGTACCTTGACGTAGTAGCGGATGAGCAGCCTGCGGAGGTCAAACACCTGCAGCATGGTGGCCGCATTGTTGTCCAGGACGCTGTAGCCCTCTAGGATGTACTGCGTCCGCGTGACCTCCCAGGTGAGCCAGCGGAGGTTGAAGGCGGCGTTGCAGGACAGCATGTGCGGCAGGTGGCCAGGCTTGCAGCAGCAGCAGCCTCTGTCGTCCTCGTCGCCTTCCATGATGGCTTCCACCTCCCTCTGCTGGCAGTAGGTCCCTGGCAGAACACAAATAGGACAGCAGTTACAGGACTTGCTGACTGATTTGGATATGGGATGAAAAAATGGTGAGTGAAGAATAAGCTGTTTTCTAAGCTGGTCAAGATGAAAAGTGCAGATGCCATGTCCTAAGAAAGAGAAGACTGAAGGGGGAACAGCGTTCACGTGGGCTGCTGAGAACATCAGGAGTTTGCTTTTGTAACATGTTGAGCTTTTGCTGCCCCTTATTAATCAGAATGAAGATGGCAAGCGGGCAGCTGGAGTAAGGAATCTGGAGTTCAGGGTGGGAAGTTATGGGCAGATTGAGAACATCTGAGAGAAGTGTCAGGACATACGGGCTATTTAGTTAGCTGGGAGGAAGTGCAGACAGCACGGAGGACGGGTCTGACAACTGGGCTCTGAGCACAATGTTTAGATGTTGGGAAGTGAGGTGATACCGACAGAGTGATTGGGCAGAATCGCCTGTGAGGTCAGTAGTAAAAGGCAAGCAAAGAAGACTTCAGCTCTGTCAAATGATGATTTAGGTCAAGTTGCATGAGGAATTAACTGTTAGATATGACAGCGTGGAGGTGGGTGGTGAGCATTGCTGGGGAAGGTGTGGTGAAATGATGGGTGGGGGAGGGACACCTGACTGGAGTGAAAAAATCAGACATTGAATGTAAGCAACACTTTTGAGGCCCTTTAAAAATCTTATCTTTACTATTTATTTTGGCCCCTCACTGCACGGGGAGTGGGGGTGGCACCTGTATGGGGCTGAATACAAGTGGCGGGAGTTGCCTTATTTCTGAGCTTAGGGGGAAAGGATTTGATGTTTCAGCCTATGTAAGACATTAGTTGCAGGTGGACCTGCATTTAGGGCTGTTTAGTCTTTTTGATGAATTGACTGTTCGGTCACTATGAAATAATTTTCTTTATTGTAGTTATACATCTCATCTTGTGGTCTGATATTAATACAGCTATTCCAGATTTCTTATAATTGGTATTTGTAAGGGATGTAATTGTCTGTCATTTTACTTTTAAATTACCCTTGTCATTACATTGAAAACATCTCTTGTAAATCACATGTAGTTATTAGCACTTGCTTTTTTTTTTTTATCAGTCTGATAATCTCTATCTTTCAATTACAGTGATTTGTCCATTTACATTTAATGTTCTCAGAGAATATACTTGGTATGATTTCAATCTTCTTAAATTTGCTAAGGCTAGCTTTGTATTCCAGTATACAGTCTGTCTTTGAGAATGTTCCATGTGCATTAGAAAAGAATGTATAGTCATGTGTTGTAGGATGAAGTGTCCTGTAAATGTCAACTATGTCCAATTACTATAATGTATCATTCAAAGCTGATATTTCCTTATTTTCTGTTTGGATGATCTGTCTATGGCTGTCAAGGGGGTGTTTAAGTCCCCTACTATAATTGTGTTTCTGCTAGTTTCTCCCTTTAGTTCTGTTAGTAGTTGCTTTGTACATTTTGGTGCTGCCTGATTGAGTGCATTTATATTAATAAGTGCCATGTCTTCTTATTGTATTGTCCCCTTTATCATTATGAAGTGTCCATCTTTGTTTATTACCTTTTTTTAATCTTTTTTTTAAGATTTATTTTTGTTTTTGAGAGAAAGAGAGAGAGAGAGAGAGAGAGAGAGAGAGAGAGAGAGAGAGAGAAGGAGGGAGAGCTAAGAACAGTCTCCACAGTTGTACATCATTCGTTGTGACATTTCATCCCACACAAGTGGATGTGAGGCCATGTAGGGCAGGACAGAACTAGGGGCCTCCCACACGGGAGGTGAGAACCTTAACCACTGAGCCATCCCGGTGGTTAACAGGCTGTAGTTCATCATATGAGGTTTGCACAGGCCGGGGTCAGGAACTGAACCCTGAACCTCACAATTGTGAGTGCAAGTGCCCAACCGTTGAGCCATTCCAGCGTCCCCTGATTACTGGCATCTTTAATGTTGCTGTGTCTCCTGGTCTAAGTCCATGGGACAGAGAAGACATTCAATAAATATTTTAAAATTAATGTTGAAAGTATCTTATAGTCTTTTTATTCTGATAGACCAGAATGTCTAGCTGAAGCTGTGGAAATTCAGTGTTTGAACTGAAAATGTGTCTGTCGGGTCCCAGATGTCTTGTCACACAGGATATTTATCAATTTCCTGAGTGCAGCCCAAATGTGGGGCAGCCATTGCTGCTGGGCCTGGCAGCCCTCCCTGACTGCCTGGACCTTTCCTCCCCTCTCTTCCTGTCTCAAGAGGAGTGAGCTCCCCACCCCACCCCGTGCCAGACCCCCCCCCCCCACCACACACAAACACACATTAACCTCTGTTTGCTATATCTGCCAGAGACAGGCTGAGCCTAGCTTATTTATTCACACTTAATTCCAAAAAGAAATAAAGTCAATCTAAAAAGGCATACACTACCAAAACAAATGACAAAATTTAAATGAAAGTGGGGGAAAGCCGAGATGGCTCAGTGGGTTAAGCGCTCACTTTGCAGCCCTGGGATCTGAAGATCAAATCCCGGCCCTGGCTTGTGTGGGCCCATATGCTGAACTGGGACGTGCCCCCAGTTCAGTTCTTGCCAGGCCGAGCTTCCCATGTGGGAGGCCCTGGGTTTTGGTCCCTACTCTCAGAGGCATGCCTTCCATTCAGGAGGCCCCCAGCCTGGTTCCTGCCCACCTATGTGGGAATCCATGTTGAAACTGATGACATACAATTATGGAGACTGCTCTGGGCTCTCCCCGTTCTCTTTGTCTCTGTCTCTCTCTCTGTCAAAACAATAAAAAATAAATCTTAAAAAAAATGATAAAAGAAAATGGGGACAGGAAAAATATGATGAAGTCAGAATAATGTCAACAGACCCTAACTGTGTCCTATGATACACTATGTATTTATTAAAGGCCAGCCACAGATTTCACAGGGGCTCTCCAGCAGCCAACATAGAAAGAAAACATACATACTGGTAGTTTCTTGTGTCCTCAGACAAAATAATTGTTTGGAAGGGTCATAGTAATTTCAACCAAACCACCAGAGAGATGATACCCTTAGGAGCCTCTGAAAGAGAGCATTGTGCAGTATAGTGAACACCATCCTTGGTAGCATTTCACAGCAAGTACAGATGCAGGGTCCCCGGGCCATTAGGATGTGGCCAAAGCATAAAGACAGAGCACATCTAGAGGTGGCCAAGACCATTCAGCCTCAGGTATGTAGCTCTCCAGAGGTTGGTGTCACCCAAGGGCAGAGTGTAGACTCCAGCACCCAGGGAGAACATTCTGGGCATGGGCAAATCTCTCTGACAATTACTGTATTCTGAGAAGCAGGGAATGTTAATGTGTTTTCCCTGATAAGCACAGGAGTGTCGATGTTCGGTGTGGCTGGAAATAGAGGTGACATTCTCTTGGGCAAGATGGGACGCACAAGGGGAATGGTTGTTTGAACAGAAGATCTGGCAAAAGCAAATCAAAACACTGCTCCCCCTACCTTACACACACACACATTCCAAGCAACCCCTGTGGGGGCAGTGCCTCTTGTCTGGGAGGCCTGGACTGGGGACAGGAACCCTGAAAGGGGAGGTGCGGTGGGACTCAGGGCCAGCCAGCTAGAGTGGACACTTGACTCCTATGAACACATTGAACTTAATTCCACAGGTAACAGGCAGGCAGTGGGGATTTTTAAGTCCCAAGGAAACGTGAGGAAAGTCACTTTTAACAAAGTCTCCTGCAGCCTTGTGGGAATAAAGTGAAGTGTCCATGTCCGGTGATGGGAGATCAGCTGTGTAGAGTCCCCATTCAGGTGAAGAGTGACAGGGACCAGAACGAGAGTATCAGCTGTGTACTGAGGTCAGAGGAAATGATGGAGACCCTGGGCCATTATGTGGCGTCAATGGGACAGGCTGAAAAAGGTCTCCTGCAGCCTTAAGGTTTCACGGAGAGGAAACGTCAGCCTGCGTCGCCACTTTCCAGCGGGAACATCACAGCTGCAATGCACATCGTTTAAAGACGGGCCTCCTGGCCCTCCAATCATCTTCCTCATCTGATCTGAGCACTTTGAGAACTGTGCTCAGTTGTCCCAAAGCATCTGGCTCACAGGAACCCACATAAAACTGCAAATATCATCCATATCATTACAGTAATGTTATTTTTAAATTAATGTAAAATAATTTTACTAGACATTTGTTTGAGTTTTCAAATGGTCCCTGCATCATCAGCCCAGCGTGTACTGGGCTGGTATGTTACATTTGCTTAGTGATGAGGTCACCAGGAGGAACTCACAGAAGAGCCCTTAAAATATGGCCAGGCCCTGCCATGCAGTGGACCAGTTAGGCAGAGAGGTGGTTTGGCCAGTGCTTGTCAAGCTGGTGGAGGTTATAGACACACGCTTGGGGACTGTGCCTTGGATTATTACGTAAGATGTATTCCCTTCGGAGGTCACAGTTATGGCCATTCCTGAATTGCTTTGGGCCACAAAAGGAGGAGGCCATCAGATATGGTCACTGCTGAGCTCACAGCAGTTTATGTCTATGAACTTTGGACGTCACGGAGTGTGTACTATGTGTTGGAAACACAAGATGTATGAGACGGGGCTCAGCCCCAGCGATCTCTTGTTGGAGGTGCAACCCCCGCATACCGCCCGTTCTGGTGTTGTGCCCCGCGTGAAATGTGGGCATCCAGAACACTTTTCTGAACAATTGTTGCCTCCTGCCAGTTGACGTTATCAAGGGCTATTGGTGACCAAATAAAATAATGTCAGAAAGGGCTTTAAAAGGTTTTTGAACACTTGTCATTTTCAGAAAGGTCACAGTAGGATTCCCCATCCCCACTCCCAACTTGTCCTTCTTGCCTTTCCTAGCCCCTCCTCCACCCCACACTAGTTCTCTGGGACAAAATCCTTCAACATGAGCTTAAAGGAACATGCAAGTCATCTGTCCCCAGCGACCTGCCTGGGAGGAGACCTCATCTGCTAGAGAGCAACAGATTTAATTTTTGAGAATAAATCAGTATTATAACAATTTTATACTTTTAAGGAGCCTCAATTTGTTTTAAAATCTGTCTAAATAAAAATAAAACTCATATGCAGATTTCAATGTGTTCCAGACATTATTTTTCTACCCATTTAATGATAAAATCATGTACCGGTACTTGAAAATTTTTATTCTGTAGCCCAAAACTAGAATTCCTAATGAATGAACCTCTAGGGGAAGGTAAAAACGATTTATATACTTGTCAGAGTAAATCAAACTAGAGTCATCCTACAGGCTGTTGCTTGTTGAGTTCTGGTTCTGAAGAATTGAACCTTCCCTGAAAAAGACCCATCTTCCAGAGTCTGGCTGCCTAGAAGCCACCAGGACAGAGAAAGGCAGAGGCGTCTCCTTGGACACAGTCTTTGAGAGCAGCCTCCCAACTGCAGGAGAAGTGACTGTGGCCACCGTCACCACAAAGCTGTCCCATTACACTTATTTTCTAATGGCTAAATATCCATGGGACAGTCATCACCTTTAGATTAACCCAACCTTAAAGGTGGGATGTGACTTATGTGACTGAGGTCACAGAGTAGAACTAAATACAGAGACAGGGCCGGCCTGTTGAGCCCAGAGTTAGTTTAGGTATTTATTACTTAACTGGACAATTTCTCCCCTAGTCCCAATTTCCAGTCCTACCACAGCATTAGACTTATGAATCTATTAAACAGCACACTGAGAAAGTACAAGTGTTTGGTCCAGTGTGCAGTAGAACAGCGGTCCCCAATCTTTTTAGCATCATGGACCAGTTTCGTGGGAGACAATTTTTCCATGGACCCCGGGGGCATGGGGGTAGGAGGCGTTGGGGGGGGGGGCATGGTTTGGGGATGATTCAAGCACATTACATTTATTGTGTACTTTATTTCTATTACTATTATTACATTGTAATATATAATAAAATAATTATACAACTCACTTGCCGCTATACAGCCTGCTACCAGATGCAGCTTGTCACTTACTACTCCACTTAAAGGGTTTTGATGTGAATCCGCAAGCAATTGATTTATTATGGTTTCTGTGCAGTCAAACCTCTCTGCTAATGTTAATCTGTATTTGCAGCCTCTCCCCAGTGCTAGCATCATGGCCTCAGCTCCACCTCAGATCATCAGGCGTTAGATTCTTATAAGGAGCATGAAACTTAGATCTCTCCCAGGTGCAGTTCACAACAGGGTTTGCGTCCTATGAGAATCTAATGCCTCTGCTGATCTGACAGGAGGCAGAGCTCAGGTGGTAATGTGAATGATGGGGAGCAGCTGTAAGTACAGATGAAGTGTCGCTCACCCACTGCTCACCTCCTGCTGTGTGGCCCGGTTCCTAACAGGCCATGGACTGGTACTGGTCAGTGGCCTGGGGCTTGAGGACCTCTGTTGTAGAGGAAAAAGACAAAATATGTGAGAATAATTTATAACATGTTTAACTTTGTGGACACAGCAGAAATGATTTTTATCACGATTTTATATTCCAAAGAGCCTCAATTTGCTTTATGACCTGTCCTAAGGAGTCATTTTTTCCTATGATTTGTTAGCTAGCTAGATTTAAATGTGGTGATGTCAATGGAACATTGATTTTCTCAGAGAACATCATCAATTTTTGTAGTGATGTGAATTATCAAGTTAAAAGGTGATTTCTCAAAGAGCCTCTCATGTTCGAGACAAACACATTCACCCCAGCTTCTGAAGGTGTAACTTCCAGACTTCTTAAGTAAGGACACTGAGTTTCAAAAGCAATTTGTGCAGTAAAAGGGGCTGGGCTTTTAAACTTAAAATCAGTAATTTTTCTTTAACATACACTGTCTAATGAGGCTTGACAAATTATAAGCAAAAGTTGCCTGAATTTGCTTTTTTCTACTAGCCCATAGAAGAGAGTGAAATAAACCAACCCCTAACACACAGGGTAACTTATGTCAGGCAGGTCTGAAGCATAAGTATAAGAAATGCAGTCATAGGGAATGCCGGGATAGCTCGGTGGTTGAGTGCTTGCCTCATAATCATGAGGTCCAGGGTTCGATTCTCAGCCCTGGCCCATGCAAACCCATATGCTATTGCCCTGCAGCTGTGAACTGCCAGGATGACTTGACGGCGAAGGTTCTCACCTCCCATGATGGAGGCCCCGTGGTTCGGTTCCCGCCCCACGTGGCCCCACATCCACCTGTGTGGCATGAAACCATGTCACAACTAATGATGTACAACTATGGAGATGGCTCTGGGCCCTCCCCCTTCTCTCTTTCTCTTTCTCTCCCTCTTTTTCTCTCATGTCTCAAAATCAATGAAATAAATGCTGTGATATATCTCTGGCAATGTTTCCCCACTCCTGCTCCATTTATAGTTGAGAAAACTAATGCACTCAACTTTACTCAGAATGCAAGTACTTTCTCATCATATTTAATGGAAAGTCAAATTATCTTCCTTTTCTCTTAGAAACTTATTTTGAATGTTGGATGTTCAGATATGCAGACTGTTAATGTCACACAGGAAAGCTCTTCTCTCCCCAGACTTGCTATCCAGACAAGCACGGCTTTTGTCTCAATCACTAACATGTCACATAATTCAAAATGAAGGAAACTGTGTGTTTAGGAATTCTGAATGGAGAACCTACTATTTTTATGGGTAAAGTTTGCAACAAAAGGATTTCACAGATTACTCAAGCTATGCAGACTGAAGTAAGGCCTCCTTAAGGACCTAAATGTTGCCATAGTGAAGAGAGAATTCTAGATAGCTGCAAGATTAGCGGAGGAGCTATGGCTCTGCATGGATTAGCCAGTTAGGATCAAGGTTTGGGTTGGATTAGCTTTAGATAAGATTAGGTTACACCGATATTTTAAAAATGTCTCCACATGCTGGGGCTATGGGGTGTTAGTCAAACTAAGAGATGGCTGATAACATTTCACACAGACAGGAACATAAATCCTGTTTTTTGGTATTTTCCAGACTCAAGTAATGTGTACCCACGTCCTGATAAGCATGCCTTTGCTTTCCATCAGGTTTCCTGGCTACTGAGGTAGTTGGGAGCCCAGGAAACTGATGCTGAATGGGATGCTGCCATGGTAAATTCTAGCAGCACATTCAGCTAAAACTTTAGTTCTTTATTTTCAACAACCAAACAGATTTTTTAACAATCGTTACTCATTCTTTTTCTTTCATATTCTCTCCTTATTTATCCTTTCTCCCTCCCTCTCTCCCTCCCCTCTTCTTTTCTCTCCTCCTGGGCTGTGGGGTCTACTGCCAAGGTCATGGACTTCAGAGTCAGCCACTTCTAGGCCTTCACCCCTCCTCCACCACTGGTGACCATCAAGCTGTGGGCAGCTTACCAAACCTCACTCACCCAATTTTGTCATATCTAAAATAGGAATAATAACATGTACTTTATAGAGTTATTATAAGGACACTTATGATAATAAAGTGAAGTGCTCACCATGGTACCTGGCATATGACTTTAAATGTCTATGTCCTCACTCAGCCAATATTGACAGGGCATCTACCATGAGGCAGGCAATGCAGTGGGGAGGGTCATGCGGAGACAGGAGGCCCATCCTTTAAGGACCTCACCATCTAATAGAGCCTGGTTTGGTTGACTTGTCATAGCCTTCAAGAATAAAGAACTGACGATGTAAACTTTGCAGGAATCCCCCCAATAAATTAGTTTGGTTTTTACATTATTACTAATCATTTTGTTATCTGTGAATATTTATTGACCAGCCACCCTAGGTGGCCCCATGCCCAGCATCATGAATAATGGCCACAAGTCTTCATGACCTACATGTGCAAATACGTGAAAAAAAAACACCATAATAATGTTCATCACAGCTATCTTTTCAATAAAAGGACCAGGTGATCAATATTAGTTACGTTCTCTTGTTTGATGTAGTAAATGAGCAAAAATTGGAAATATCTGAGCACATGGGAATGTAGAAAATATTTACAAACACGGTTTCACTCACTGTAAGGAAAATACTGAGAAATGAATAAATTATCAGAGAAAAATAAAGTTACACAACGTAACACCCCGCATTTCTGATCTCGTTCTTCTAGAGCTTTCAAAACACCCACTTTATCAAATGACTCTTACATGTCCTCAGACATCCCCTAAGAAGATTTCTGGAAACAGATCTTGCTGTGATAAAAATGTAGCAGTCCTCTGCTGAGAAAGATAATGAAAGCTGCCTGCATATCTGCATGCACAACTCAACTTCATTTCAGTGGCCTCAGACCGTCCAGGCCTGTGACCCAGCCTTAGAGGACAGGCCTGCCTCATCACCCCTGAGAGAACGCTGCTTTACTGCAGGGCAGTCATCTGCCTGGGCAAGCCAGGCCCCTGCAGCCTAATTTCTACCCTGCTCTATAAATCACGTTTTCCACTGCCCACCCCCACCCAGCCCACAAATGCCTAAAATCCTTTCGTTGTGCCCTCTGGACCTCCAGGTCTGTTCCTCCACTTCTCCCTGGCGCTCCCGGGTGGGGCTGGCTCTTCTCAGGCATTCCTCCCCATTGAGTTCAGGCAAATGGAGGATGGCCTCGCTTGTCACTGATGCTTTCGGGCCATCCCCTCTTGTGGCCACCTCAAGAGCCCCTCTGGTCACTCTTAGTCCTTCCATGGAGCTCCTGGCTCTGGCTCACCACCACTCTCCAACAGGCCTCCTGCCATCATCTTGGGATCTCAGTGTCCACAGAAGTTCCTTCCAATATCCCAAGGGCCAAGTCATCTGTGAAGCTCTGGGGAATATCCGGATATAAAGTGGGGGGTGGGGTTGTGACTAGACAAATGACAGCTTCTGAAAGGCTGTGCAAGTGATCAAAGGCATTATACCCCAGTTACTTAGTGCTTAATAAACCAAATAAACACCACAGTACACATTTCAAACAAATACCCCAAAGGAGGAGTGAAAGGTGAAATGGTCAGGCAGAAAGAGAAGTTCTGGTTAGAAGAGTCACGTGGGTTTGTCAAGTGCAGCCACTAACTGCCATGCTAGGACTGTGGCCCTTCTGAGGGTTGATGTCACTTCACAGGTGAGTACTCTGCCCTTCGCTCAGAGTTCACCGGCATCTCATGAAAGACTCCCTCTAACGCCTTTTTGTTTTTGCTCCTATTTTTGGTTCTTCACCTTTTCAGACAGCTTCTGGCTTGTGTTGTTGGCAGCACTGCAACTCCTCATTCATTTTTCTCCTATTCTAATAGAAATAAGCTAACCCATCATTCTAGCTCACCTGGATGACAAAAGGAGAATAGAAATGGATTGAACAGATCATCAACTCTAGCTTTTCCATTTTTCTGTGTCTATCAACTAGAACGAATGGTTCGATGGGATTTAAAATCCAACAAATTCTATTTCTTTTGAGGAACCTTGAACTTGGTGCCCCTTACCCTGTTGGCCTTCTGAAGTGAATTATCTGATATCCTGACTTACATTTAGAGCTGATGATTAATCTGCCAACTCTTGAATTAACCCATCAAAGGCTCCCTGGTTAGGAAGATGCAAGTAATCCCCATAAACCCAAAGGCAGCAGACGTTACCATCCTGTCACCTTCCATTAACAAGAAGAGAACTATTTTTATTCTGGGATATGTGGGCCAAAGGAGTAGAGTAGAAAACACGGTTTCCTTGCTTGTGCTTTGATTTGAATTTGAATAACCATTTATTGCAGTACCAGCCAATGGAAATAGGATGAGCCATGGACCTGGATTATTTGCATAAATATCAATGTTTTGGGCTACCCAGGACCTAACTACCTATTTTGTTTGGAAAATTACCCACTGTGCCAGAGACTGGGTAATTTCACCAGCCCCTTCTTTTTCTCTTGGGTACTCAGACAACATTTCACAGCTTCTCTTGTAATTATGTTAATTCGGGACAACAGACTGTAAGAGAAAATGACACAGCCCAGGTTCAGGCCTGGTCTGATTGATTTTGAAGCCCAGGGTGACCCCGAAAGCCTCAGGCTAGGGAACAGGCAGAACTTCTGTCAGCCAGGATCCCTGGTCATGTGGAAGAAAATCCCATTTTCTCTCCTACCTCCTCCCACTGATTGGACCTACGAGTATAAAACACACTATTGTGTTAGTCATGAGATCTGGGACTTAACTATTAAGCAGCAAGCATGACTTCAACCAATGTACCCATATGATTCTCAGGGAGATCAGTGATCACCTCCCGCTATGGGAACTAAAAAGCCAGACACACTTTCCCAGCCTCCCTTGCCTGTAGAGCTTGTGAATGTGATCTCAGTTTACCCATCAGATACACAGGACACTGGTTGATGAGCTGGTGACACAAAGAAGCAGGGATTGTGCAGGAGAGTCTGGAAGGGAGGTGGCAGCTGGGCTTATCATCCAGTATCCAGGGTCATGGTGTTGATGACATGGGGCTGTGATTGATTCTCCCAGCTGAGATGTGACCTCTTCATGGCATCAGTGCTGTGGTGTGATGTAACACACATTTCTTGTCTGAGAGCCCCAAGCCTGTTTCTCCAGCCTTCTCAGCAAAGCTGTGCCCTGCCAGTATCTTCCAAGAAAACTTTCTCCTGCTTAGGTTTCCAGAGTTGATTTCTGTTGCTTGCAACTAAGAACTCCAAATGCATTCCTTTCAATGAGAGAAAGGTTGGTGGACCTTCTTACTACCTTGTCTCAGGGTTGCCTTCCTCTGGGGTGTACTGTTAATTTTCTTTTTAAAGATTTATTTTTATTGTTTTTTGACAGAGAGAGACAGAGACAGACAGAGAGAGACACAGAGAAGGGGGAGGGCCCAGAGTAGTCTCCATAGTTGACAGCATCAGTTTTCCATATAGTTTCACTCCACAGGTGGGCGTGGGGCTGCTCAGGGCAGGAACTGGGCCGGGAGCCTCCCGCATAGGCCCCGGCAAGAACTGGACTGGGAGCACACCCCAGTTCAGCATATGGGTCTGCCTGGGCCAGGCCCGGGCCCAGGATTCGGTCCTCAAGCCCCGGGGCTGCAAAGCAAGTGCTTAACCCGCTGAGCCATCCCAGCTTCCCCAATTTTCTGAGAAAGACTCAGCCTGTGCTGATGTCCCCACCAATGGCTTCAGTGCACTTTGGGAGAAGAACTCATGCACCTGTATTTTGACTGCCCCAGGTTTGTTGTGCTGAAGTAGATTAAATGTGACCAAAATAAATATTGATATTTAGAAAATAGGGAATGGAAAGAAAAGTGAAATAGCCAAGTTGTATCCTCAAAAAATACCCAATGAGGAGAAAGAACACAGCTCTTCCCAGGAAATCCTGTACTGTATGTTGAGAAGAATAGAAAAAAGAACAGTTGTTTTCAGGTAACTGGATTCTTCCTGCAACAAAGGCATAATTTAGAGCAGGGGTGTTCAACCTTTTGGCTTCCCTGGGCCACACTGGAAGAAGAAGAATTGTCTTGGGCCACACATAAAATATACTAGCACGAAAGATAGCCGATGAGCTAAGAAAAAAATCACAAAAAAATTCTCATAATATTTTAATAAAGTTTATGAATTTGTGATGGGCCACATCCAAAGCCATCCTGGGCCACATGCGGACCATGGGCCATAGGTTGGACAAGGTTGATTTAATTTTTAAGCTATATACTCTCTCGATGACTGTGTTTCAAACTACAACCAGGCTAGGTCCAAAAGCAAGTGGTATCACGGCAGGTTACCTGGCATTTTTTCTCAAGATGTTACTATTGTGCTTGAGCCACCCTCACAGCCAGCACACATTTCCTCTGCAGTTGGCAGGAGGCAGGAAGGTTTCCTCTCAATAACAGGGAGATGCCCCTGGGCAGTCTCACCTCACCCAACCACGGCCTCTCTCCTGTGCCCGACCATATGGGTATCAGTTCTGAGCCTCCTTCCACATTTCACCTGTTGAGGTTTCTGGAGCCTAACATGTTGTAGGTTGGCACCCAGTAAATCACACAATGTGACAAGGCCCCTCTTCCATCACGTGCATCTGAGAATGACTTTAGCTAGTGGAATGTGGTGTGGTAACATGGTGCCTAAAGGCTGGGCTGTAAGAGGCCTTGCAGGATTCATATGCCTCCTTTTGGAGTCCCGAGGTCACCCGGCTATGAAGGGGCCTAGTCCAGCCCACTGGAGATGCAGCGATGACTTGGAGATGAGCCAACATGCCAGAGTGGCAGCCAGCCTAGACATGTCCCCTGGGACCATGCAGCCTGGCTCATCTGCCAGCTAAATGCAGCTGCATGAGTATCTGGGGGAGACAGGTCGAGAGCCAGTCAACTCACAACAGTGAGAAAGAACAGGACATCCTTACTGTCTTAAACCATTAACTTTCATGGTGGTTGGTCATGCTCCCCAAAATAACTGAGTTGCAGTGAGACCAAAACAGTCAATGTGGTCAATTAGGCAGAAGTTCTATTTGCAATATGATGAGCTACAGACAAAGTACTGCAAACTTCTAGAATCCGACTAACTTTGAACCCTTAAACTCAACAGTGAGATAAGTTTGTTAAAGAAGCTATAAGTTGCATAAAACTTGTGACAGGAACTATATCTCAGATTCAAGTAGGTTCCTTTGAATGCTCTTCCTTTGAATTCCAGAAAAAAACCCCTGTACATTCTTAAAATAGATTCTGTTGCATTAGTGTATTGAAGACACTTAATTTTCACCCCCTCCAGTGGCATTTTCTGACATTTGTGCAAAATTCCAGGGAAGCACTGCTTCTCTGATTGTTCTGTAGAATCTGACCACTACTCCCTCAGCCCAATGACCTTTTCCAAAATAAGCTCCCTAAATTAGATTCCTAAAATCTGTAAGGATGCACAGAACACACGCCTATATCATGGAACCCAGCACCCTGAGAAGAAAGGAAAAACCCACCAACTTACTTAGAAATGTTATTCCTTGTAAGGAATAACCTTCACAAAACAATGCTGAGAAATTCTCATCCAAAGAACCAAGAGACTTGGTCCTCTTTAGGTAATGGTGTTAAAGATGTGAAATAATGGCAATTAATTTGCTCTTGGCTAACAGATGTCTTCTTGTCACCGTGAGGTTCTAGCTGGCTATGGCCTGGCCCCCAATCGCCTTTCCAGCACTGTCTCTGACCCCCTCCTCCCACACCACCCGGGCACCATATCTGGCTACTTTGTGCCTCTTCATTATTACACCAGGTGTCCCTCCCCCTCCCCCCTCTCCCAGCTATGGCCTCTCCACTGCCCAGCTGACCCAGTCTGATCCCAGGGCCCCTTCTCTGGTCCCTGTGGCATCTCCATGACACTCAGCTCACTGGTCACTGATTGCTCGTTACATGTCTGTCTTCTCAGCAAGGCTCCCAGTGACTTAAATGGGGGCCTTCACTTCTGTACTCATGTGCCCCATCCAGTGCCTGACATACAATGCTGCTGAGTAAGTGTCTCCTGGAGGGACATAAGACTCATACGTCCAGTGTGTTACTTGACACAGTCACTCAGATTACTCAAGGGCATTTTAGATTAAAATATCCAAAGTGGAGCTCTGGATTACACCTCCAAATGCAAAAGTCCTTCTCCTCATCCAGGCTCCCAGTTTCAACAAACACACCTCTGTCCACCCAGGCACCTGGCCTAGAAATGGGAGCATGGCCCCTTTCTCTCTCTCCCCCAGCACCCAGCCCTGCCTGTCCCATCTCCAAACCTCATGGGTCTTCCCTGTTGCCCTCATTGTCCCCTGCCTGGGTGACTACAAGACAGTCCTAAATGGCCGTCCTATTTCTGCTTTTTTCTCCCTTCAGCATACTCTCCACACAGCTACCAGAACCATCCCATACAGTGCAAATGAGGTCAGTCATTCCCCTTTCCAGAGTCCCTCCATGGCCCTTCTGCGAGGCCGCCACGTTGGTGCCAGTGCGCTAGTTAGCTCTAGTCACACGGGCCTCCTGGGTGCAGAAATCCTGCGAGCAGCTCTGACCCATCCATTCAGCACTCACAGGGTCCTGGTTCGAACATTCTTCTCCCTGTCTCCTCTAGACTCTAGAGGTCTCCAACCTTTTTGGCACCAGGGACCGGTTTCGTGGAAGACACTTTTTCTAGAGACTGGGGGTGGGTGGGGATGGGGGATGCACATGTGCAGTTCACAGTAGGGTTTGTGCTCCTGTGAGAATCTAATGCTGCCATTGATCTGACAGGAGGCGGAGCAAAGGCAGTAATGGGAACGATGGGGAGCGGCTGTAAATACAGATGAAGCTTTGCTCACTCAGGGCTGCTCACTGCCTGGTTCCTAACAGGCCATGGACCTGTACTGGTCTGAGGCCCAGGGGTTGGGAACCCCTGCTCTAGGGGCCTTCCCTGACCATCCCATGTAAACTAGTAGCTCCTTACGCTCACCCTACACAGTGATTTCAGTCACAGAACCTTATCTACATCCTCACAGCACTTTCCCCAGGCCCTCATCAGTTGGTTAATTTGTTTTCCATGCCTCCCACTAGGGTCAACAGCATCAGGGTAAAGCTCCTCCCGGGGAGGTGCCTACTGCATCTCTAGCACTGTGGTATTAGAGAAACATGTGTTGGATGAAGAAATAAATGAAGACCAAGGAGAAGGAACAGGAGCGAGCCCATTCCGCTAATCCCTGCAAGCCCACCTCATGCTCACCCCACAACTCCAGCGTGTGGTTCATGGAAAAACTGGCGTCAGGCTTTTAAGATTCAGGCTGACTCAGCGACCACAAAGCAATGAGCATTCATGCAAGGCCTGCACACATATCATCTCGTTTAAGTCACACAACGATGTTATGAGGTGGCCATCCTTATTTTTACAGGTGAAAAGAAAGGCTCAGAACACTGAAGGACTTGCCCACACACACCACCACCCCTGCTGCTCGCAGACCCGGCTCTGTTTCAGGTCTGGCTGGCTCCACACAGAGCCCATGGATGTCCCAAGGCCTCCTGTGGCTTCTGACATTTTCCCAGAAGGCTCGAAACCAGAGTCCTGGCCTGCAACTCTAAAGGTTCACACCAGACTACGTTTCACTCCATCTCCTCAGAAGACTAGGGCTTATTTACATCGGAACACGGGACAGAGGTGGCTGTGGGCGCCATGATTCTCATTCTACAGGACAGACATTAAATTCTTCCTCTTCAATGTGACTTCTTATTAAAGCTCTGCATGACAATTAATTGGCTGACTTCCAACAACTTCCACAAATCAGGAGATTCTTACCTCGGAATTCCAGTCCTCGAAGTTGAAAGGTGACAAGACCATTTCCAATCTCAATCAGGTGCACAAAGGCATTGAGGTAATCTGAGGCCAAAATAAAGCAGTCGCCAGAGCTGTAGTTCCCCCAGCGACCGAGAAGCAAGTCCCCACAGAGGGACTCCTGGAGGGCCCTTGTCAAGTGCTCATAAAAGATGGAATTGAGATTGTTGTCATCATTCCCTGAAGACAGAACAAGAAACACGCTCAGTGAGGGTTACTCCTCTGCATTCAGGCCTAGGAACAGAGTTGTCATTTGATTAAGGCTAGCTAAACTCAGACTTTTCAGAAACTTTGCCCATTTTAGTTTTGTGAGATCATCCTATGCTTTACACTTTTTCTAGGCACTCTCATCCACACAAATGGACTAAATTACTTTCTAAATGCAGAAAACTTACAAATTTGTATCTGCAGCCACATCCTCTGGCCTGAGCTCTAGACCTGTCCACCCACTTGTCTATGTCACAGATGCCCCTCCTGAGCTTCAGCACATTTGGGTTGGGCCCCTTCTGTCCCCAACTCAGAGAACGGCACAAGCTTCCCATCAGCCACAACCTGGGCATCTTCTTTCCCACTCCTCACACCCTCACTTTAAATTCCTTCTAATATTTTCCACATCTTTCTACCTTTCCCTGTTTCCACTACCTCTAGCCTATTCCAAGCTACATTATTTCCTGAGTGGACATCACAGTAGTCATGTGACTCACTGAGGCCCTGCCATCGAACCTACCCTCCACCCCACAGCCAGAACCAGCTTCTCAAA
The DNA here is from genome assembly GCA_004027555.1 of Craseonycteris thonglongyai. Lineage (NCBI taxonomy): Eukaryota > Metazoa > Chordata > Mammalia > Chiroptera > Craseonycteridae > Craseonycteris > Craseonycteris thonglongyai. Next base: position 23,941 of record PVKE010001673.1, on the reverse strand, counting down.
TTGAACAGGGGATGCGCTACCCAGCACCCACCCGCCCCATTGCTTAAAGCCCTTAGTGGGTTCTCTGTGCTTCTAAGTGGAGACAAGACTTCTTCACATTACTGGTAATGGGGTCTCCCAGGTCTTCTCATTCACAGCGATAAGCTGGATGGTCCTGAGCAAACGCAGGATTTAGGGCCACACAGGGGGCACTGTGCGAGCTGACCTTGTGTCCCTCCCCACCCTCAATGCATCGTCCCCTCCTCACCCTGTGCTCTCTACAACACATAACCACTTTCTAATGAGTGACTCACATGCCTCCTTGCCCCCTGTGCCCAGGTAAACACTGATTTTTCAGCCTGGGCTGCCTTCCATTTCTCTCTGGTTTATTGACCCAACTATTCTTCAGAACTTTCCTGACCAGCTCGCTGGGTCCAACCCTCTGTGACCACCATGTGGCACCATGGGTCCTCTGCTTTGAAGCACTTGTCACAGCTGGAATTGGACTTTTGCTTTTCTGTGTGTATATATATGTTTGTGGTTATTTGATTAACATCTGATTTCTCTAATGCACTAGAAAGGGAAGACAGATCTATGTCCATTTTGCTTATTTTTCTGTTTCAATACTGGCAGAACTCCTAATGGGTAGTAGGGATAACTAAGTGTCTGCTCAATAATAGATAACACTGTAGATTAGACAGTTTCATTAAGAGAGACTTTGTTTTCAAGAACATAGCAGTGAAGTAATCAAAATCACTGAGGTATAATTTATGGACAGAGACTAGCATGTATATGTACATTAATATAATTATTACAAGTCTAATATATTATATACAAATATGTATTATACATAATGGCTATAGATAGAAATGATATTATATGTTGGTGTCTTTTATTATTTTAAAACTATACATGTATAGAAAACTCAGATGTACTGAGGAATAATTTACGCAGAGCAACAGTCACTTTTTAGTGAATCCTGTGGGCCTTACAGATGGTCATAGTCAGGAACCACGGCTTAGAAAGTGCACCTGCACAGCTCCTGCACTGTACACAGCAGCGACATGTCCTGTCTCATCACCCAGGCCTGATCCCCCGCAGGTCCTGCCATGTGTTCCTATGTCATTGTTTGAAGCCCATTTGGGTTGTTTTCTATTTGGGTGGTAAATCCACTACAAATATTCTTGAACAGAAGTTGGTGCTAAGACAGTTCTCACTTCTCTTGGTTAAGTCCCTAAGAGTGGCATCGCTGAGCTCCAAAGTGGCTGCACAGTTCTGCACTTGCTCCCTCGCCCTCCATGATAAGAGTCCTGTTACTCGTCCTCCTGCTCAGAACATGCTGTGGTCACCTGTTGTGTGTTGGTTTCATTTCGGTTGTTCTACCGGTAATTGGGTGGAAAGAGTCCAAGAAGGACACAGTGAAGGAGACAGAAGGATGGGTTGCCCTGCTTTGCAATGGAAGTCCAGGGTGTGTGTGACTGGGGAGAAAGGCATGAAATTTGGGGTTCATGGTGTGTTCCCTTTGTCTCCCTGCTGGGCCCTGATGCCTTTTTCTCCTTCCATTGGATCTCTCATGATGAAGGACAGAAACTTTGAGAAGACCGAGTAAACTGGGAAGTCCTCCTGAATTTTGTTCCTGTGGGTAGAGGAAGTGCTGGGAGAAAAGTTTGCATTCAGAACTGTTATTTTAGGAGAATCTTTTCTTCAGGGAGTACATTCTGACTCTTGGAAGCAAAATGTTGCCCAGAAGAGAAAACACCTAAAGCAAATCTGAAGGCTCCAGGCTAGGCTGCCCATTAGGGTGCTGCAGAGATTTGGGGAGGGCAGAGATAAAGACTGTGGGTCTGAATGGAGCTCCCTGTGCTGTGCCCTTGGGAACCGAAGCATGACAGCAGGAGTGGGGGGTCAGGGGGCCGGGGGACAGGAAGGTAAAGACTGGTCCCAAGTGCACCCATATGAGTGTACTGATCCACCTCCAAGCAATCTGTGAGGTAATACTATCACATCGTGAGTGTCGTTGCTAGGTATTCCTGACAGTTAAAAGCTGAATTAAAATTGGTATATTTATAAGCTAATTATGACTAATGGAAAGTAATAAACCATTCTATGGGCTGTGTCATGTCATGTCCCCTGACAAACTATCAATGTGCTTAATTTTCCATGTGGAGGAAACCTGTCTGACCTGCCTTCCCATTCAGTTCTTACCATGAACCTGTCTGAGTCCTGAAGCGCTAATCAGAGATTCCTTTGCATCTGGGGCACTTCTAAAGGAAGGGCCTGAGTAGAAGAAGTAACTCTGCTTAATTGTTCAAACTGTCTGATGTTTAAATAAAACAAAACAATTGGCGCACTTAAAGTGGAGATCTCAGAACACATTGACCACACATAATTAGGTTAATGTGAGACAAAATTATGAATAACTAAAGCCACAGTGCACTTATGAACCTGTCCAATACCTAATACCAATGGCCCTGCGATGTCATTGAGTCCTCACAAATGTCCTTTAGAGAGATTTATACCCACCCCCAAGTTGTACTGACATAAAGTTTAAAAAAAAATAACCTGTCTCTCCAGGTATTTTAAAATTTCTGCTATGATTTCAAATTAATCACGTATATCAGTTCAACTACAGATAATGAGCATGATACAATTCTTTCTAGACAAAATTTTTGGTACAGGGGAAAACAAGGTGGATAAAAATAGAGAAGTTAAAATTTGCATTCTGGTACAAGAAAAAAAGAGATAGAATAATTAAAATTCGGATAGATTATGGAAAGATAAAAAGTGAAATGATATTTCTAGCAGGTAAATTATTCCATAGATTAATGTGAAACAAAATTTCTGAAGACTTCTGGATCCTCGACCGTGGACCCTGGAGCAACTCCCCTTGAAGGAGGTTAAAATGCTGATGTTATTCCAAAGAATTTTTTTTCTAAAACACCAAGGTTTATAGTCTATAATTAAAATTTATCATATACAAAATAAAATATTTTCATTAACAGAGGCAGGCAATTCATTATTCAGAATCAATTCTAAATAATAAAGGAAAGGAATGTGTCTCCAAACCAAATTGTATGCCTGATCAGTCTACTTGGACAGCTTGATCTTTAGTCAGCAACTTTACCAAGACCTGCATTGTCTCCACAATGATTAAAAACAGCCAGTACTTAATTCTCTCTTTGGATGGAAGGAATCCATCTATATGACAAAATAAAGAAATAGTTTTAAAAAGAGAAGGGAAATATCTTACCTGGATCCCTTTCAATCTGGACCACCAGTCTTGTGTTGGAATTATCCACACGCCTCGTACTAGAAGGGGCCACAGAAGGGTGAAAGGTCATGATTAGATCCCTACCAGTGAAAGAGCTGGTTTACAGAGTCAGCCGTGTGAGTGGGACATGCAGGGGATATGCAGCTCACACACCAGGATTCCTGCTTCCATTTAACAATGAGGTGGTTCTTGTGAGGGAAAAAAGAGAGAGAGAGAGGGGGGAACATACAAGGAACACATACGGCAAGAGATAATGAGTTCTCAGGGATTAGGACAAATGGCCTTGTGCCTTATCAGTTTGGGGCACCTGATCCAAAAAATAAAAGCAAGCACTTGAACTGCCTGTGGCCGGTCAGTCACGTCAGAACTTGAGAGCCATGCACACACGCACATCTTCTCAGTCAGGATCCAGAAAGTTGTGGGGAGCTGTCAACGTCTCCACCACCTGCTGTCAAGAGTTGGGTACATTCTTGCAGGCCTTTCTTGGGTTGAACTACAAAAATCAAAACAGCTCTCACCAACTTAGGAGAAGAAAGGTTGTAGTTGTGGTAACAAGTGGCCACCAGAACCAGTTTTAAATGTCTTCCTTTATAATAACTCCCCTCAGTTCATAGCTTCTGTAAGCCAGCTGGTCCATGGCAGCCCTTTGCTTCTGAAAGTCATCCAGTGAGGGACAGACAGACTCACCCCAGACTTCAAAAGGACGAAGAATCAATATCTCCCCAAGTAACTGCCTATGCAGATGGTAGCCCCCCACTGATGCCTAAAGCTTCCAGTCCCAGAACGTCACATGCCCCCAAATGCTTCATAAGCGCCAATCCGCTTGCTCAGAGCCTGACTAGCTTTTTCATTTTAGTTCAGATACTGAATGGTGGTCTCATCATCCTTTGAAGGATGAAACATGAAACTGATGCAAATCATATGAAGTTGATATTCAACTATAATATTTATGACCTATAAAAAATGGCAATTTCACGTGGGTAAACCTACCTAAGCCATTAAGAAAGGATTTTCACTAGAAATAGATCATTGGACATAAGGTTCCACACAGGTTTGAACATAAGGAGGGGCCTACTAATACTTGTGGAAAAAAACTGATCCTGAGCATGCCTGTCCCCTGCCATTGCTGTCACTCTGCCCTTTGCTTTTTCTGTTCCAACCATAGTGTTCAACATTCCTGGATCTCCTTCTCTGTCCCCCCTCCCTCCTCTGCATCCTTTGCAACTGCCAGGTCCACTCCTCCCTCCCCTGTCCCACCCATGTCTCCCCGCTGACTCTCTCCTTCAGGTGTCACTTTCTCAGCACAGCCTGTGGCAGGTGAGCTCCACATGTCACAGGCTCTGTCACACATCATACCTCTTCTTGGGAGCACTTGTCATAGTTAATATTACAAGTAATAATGATGTTATATGTCTAAGTATGCCTATTGTCTAATCATTATACAATAATAATGAACAAAGTGCACTTACTAGTATAAGTAATTTACATGTATTAACTCATTATCGCCTCGCAACTACTTTCTGAAGCAGATACTCTTAATATACCTCCTGTCACAGAGAAGGACTCTGACACACAGTGAGATAAAGTGCCCAACGTCACAAAGCTAACAGTGGGCAGAGCCCAGCTTTGAACCCATGTAGGCTGGCTCTGAGCTGTTACTTCCCACCATGTCATACTTTATGTGTGTGATTATGTGACTATTTCCGCCTCTTACACAAGAGCCTCAGCTTCATGAGAGCAAGCTTTTGGCTTGCAACTGGCATGCAGTAATCACTCAGTAAGTCTTTGTTGAATGAATAAATGAATAATCAAGATAATGCTGCTGCTAAGCCTCTTTCTCTCATGATAGCTGCTAAGAAGAAAGGACAGTCGCTCTTACTAGATGACATTTAAATATGATTGCTGACACATTGAGTATGATTTAACAAATGACAAACTTTTGTTGGTAATAGTGCCTAAAGCAGAATCCTTCAGATTCAGACTTCTTTTGTGAAGCTGTCTCTTGGAAATCAGGACAGATAAAAAGATACTTAGAAGAAATTATAATTTGAATAATAAAAAGGTTTGTTTTCAGGAAAAAAAAAGAACTATTCTCTTTTCTACACATGTCTCAGATATTTGAGACCCAGCTTGGCAGGTTCTGGCTGAGCCATGGAGTTAGCAAGCAGGACCTTATTGTTAACACGGCCCATGGCTCTACTGCCACCTTCGTTTTCTTTCCAAATATCCTCAGACCAGCTTGGAAGATAAAAGAGCCAGGGTGGCAGAAAATAAAGCAAACAACAAAATTCTTTCTAATGAAGGCCGAAATCCTATGTGGACATCGCTAGTCCCTAAATGGAATTTTAATTTCACCTTAAGACCTAGGACAAATGGAATTTTCAGCAGTGGAATAAACAATTTTTGAAGTGGGATTGAGCCACAAGAAAGTCATTTACCAAACTCCTTAGGGAGTTAAAACACCTTCTAAAACTATGTTAACCGGAAAGCTATCTTTTCAAAAACCTACAGAATACACAGTGCTAAATTCTGACCAGCAGTAACTACGTAAGCTGCCTGTGCATGCCAGGGCCCCTGGCTCGCCACCAGACTCCCTCAGCAGGTGAACTGTCAGCCACGCTGGGTAATTTGAGCCTGTCTCCAGTGCTTCCCTCCTGTAAATGTGCTGCTTACCATGAAAAGGTGCTAATTAGCTCAGTAATTGGATTTCTGCCTTAATGTCCTATTGCATGAACATCAATTCTGCTCCTCAAAGAGAAAATGGGAGCTTCCATGTCACTCTCCAGTCTCAGGGGGGAGTACAGAAGGTTGGTACCTGTCAGGAGCACATCTACACGTACCCTTCCTAACACCTGTTTGGCAAAGTCGCTGTGACCTGCTAGTCAACATCCTGAAGGCCACAGGCTGAGGGTCTTAAGTCTTTCCAGAGAAGCTGACTTACTTCGAAGCATCCCTCCCTTATATTAATGTGGAATGCAGATCACAAAACATTTGCTCCCTTTGAACTTGGCCTTGCCTCCTCCTGACCTATCTCCTGAAGTCAAACATCTCTCTTATATGGGTTCAATTTCAGAGCTTAAATAATTAAGTCATTTAATTATACTGCTTCAAACTCCCATTTGTCAGCACACACACACACACACACACACACACACACACACACTACTGATGGTAGTAGTCCCATTTTTGATGGGGACATACTGCTGGAGTGAGACCCCTAAGCTAGAGTCCTATTCCTGGGCAGGACAGTCTTAGGGACATCCGGACAATGAGAAGGCAGTAGAGCTTAAATGAAAAACATTGATCCCATTTAAGTGCAAAATATACAAAAGGGTTATCCAGGCCTGTCTTCCTCTTTAATTTTTGCTGCCATGGACAACCATTAGTTCTTTCAAAGCCAGGGGCACTCCGTGCATGTGAGAATGATGTGCAACTCGGAGAAATCTCCTGAGCACAGTGCTGCACAGAGGCAGGGGTGCTGTGCCGGGGCCAGACACTCAGGTAGCCTCCACCTTGCTACCATCTGGGAGACCTGGCTTAGGGGTAGTTGTTTGGAATCCCAACTTAGGGTGGGACATCGTTGTCAACATGGCCCCCTTTGATGGGACTAGGTCTTGACATCCTTTCCATTTGTCCTTTAAGACCACAGCGCATCTCAGTGGTCACCCCTTCTTTCGGGTCCCCAGATGCTCTCAGCATGAATGTGGGTGTCTGCTGGCTGTTCGTCTTCCCCTAAACTCCTGAACTCCTCAGTACCTGAATAGTTTTAAGAAAGCTATTGTTGTTTTTCTTTATATTTTATCCATTTTTCTTTCGTTGCTTTCAGTAGGGAAAGCTGGTCTCGATTACCCAGCATGTCATTAATAGCAATTGAACTACTATTGTGGTTTATAGGAACTATGAGAGGAGGGAATTCTTTGTAATTGCCTCATCTATAATAAATGTGTCTCCATATTCCATGGGCAATTGAAAAGACATATCCTATTTTCTGTGTGTACATTTATATACGTGTGTATTCTGTACTATATATTAGAGCCACATTATTGTATTGTTTAGGTCTTCTGTATTTGTAACTAATTTTTGGTTAGTTGGTCATGAACTGTGAAAAGTGAGTTCACGTCCTACTGTCACTGTGTCTCTATTTCTTACCAAGTTTCCTTTTTTCTCTTTATGAATTTTTCTGTGAATCAATGCATTGATATTTATAGTTCACATCTTCATTGTGCATTTGAGTCTTCAACATTATAAATTCTCTTGATCCGAGTGGCTTTTTGCTTAATATTCATCTTCGTTTAATAATAAATTACAACCACTGCCTTCACTTGTTTATATCTACCTAATATTTTTACCCATTCTTTTATTTGTGACTTTTCCAAGTCAACATATTTTAGCTGTGCCTTTGTATTTGGGGTCTAGACAGATATATTTATCATATTCTGTCTTCATAATTTATGTTGTTATCTAATTTTATTGTTTCATTGATTTTTGAACACATTAGACTATGGTCTGATTACAAAACCATAAAGACAACACTATAAATTAATAAATCATAAGACAATATCATGAACAACTTCGTGACAATAAATTTGAAAACTTGATTAAAATAATTTCCAATAAAAGTATATAACATACTAAAACTAACTCAAGAAGAAAAGGGAATATACCTATAAGAGACTAAATCAGTCATTAAATAACTACCCACACATAAGAAATACAAACACCTAGTAAGAATGATTTACCAAAAAGGAAGAAAGGTGAAGGGAAGAAAAGAGGAAGAGAAAGAGAGAGAGAATGAAGAAGGGGTGAGAGAGAGGACACAAATAATTATCCTGGGAAATAACAGAACTACAAATATAACTCCACTGTTGTGTTTGGAGGTCTTCCATCAGTCATAATACTATTGCTTAGTAGTAGGTTACTCGCACACTGAAACTTCACTATTGTGTACGAAGAAATGTGAATTTATTTTTGTTTATTATCGTCATGACTTGTTAGATTCCTGAGTCTAAGGATTCATGTGCTTTATCAAGATTGAAAATCCAGGGGAAGCCGGGATGGCTCAGTGGGTTAAGTGCTTGCTTTGCAGCGCCGGGGACCAGGGATCAAATCCCAGTCCCGGCCCGTGTGGACCCATATGCTGAACTGGGGAGCTCCCCCAGTTCAGTTCTCTCTCTGTCTCTGTCTCTCTGTCTCTCTCTCTGTCAAAAATAAGTAAATAAATAAATAAATAAAAGATGGAAAATCCACATTATCTTCTCTTGAAATTATGCTTCTCCCTCTCTGCTTTATGCCTTTTTCCAAGAACTCCTTCTAGATTTCTAGTTGGCATTTTTCATTCTATTTTCCATGTCTCTTCACCTTTCTGGAATAGTTGCCATATCTTTATCTTTCTCTGTTGAATTCTAGTCAGTTTTCTTAGACTGCTTTCTAGTTAAGTTGTGTTTAATTGACTATTTAACTTCTGTGTTCTATTATACATTTAGTGCCTATATAAATTTATTTTTATAAGCTCTATTTGTTCCATTTTATAATGTTTTCATAGTATCTTGGCCTCATGGTTTTATTTCCTTTTAGAAGACTTTTCCTTCTAAATATATGTCCAGTTTATTTGTTTAATTACCTAGTTTTGAAGGGTCTAAAAATTACCTAGTTTCGGAGGGTCTAAATCTGTCAGGTTATTTGGTTTGCTGGCTTTTGTTCATGATGAGTGTTTCTCTCCTGTGTTTTATAGTATCAGATGGAGAGCTCATTCCCATTGGGTGGGTATTTAACCATGGGATTACATCCCTTGAGAATAATTTCAAATTTGCTGCCATCAGCTACTCTAGGGTTTTATCTACCAGCACCATTTTTATGCTAGCTTCTCAAGTGGAGGATTGCCAAACATAGGTAGTATGATTTTGAACTGCAGCTCCACATTCACAGGGGAACTTGTTCCCACCTGGCTGACACAGTTGAGCTTCTGTGACATTTTCTGTGTTGGACACTCCACCCCTTTACAGAGGGGGAAACCTTCAAGGGTGTTAGCTTGGTGTGGATGTCTCAGTTCAAACTTTCTGCCTCTTGGGACCCATAACGTGCCTGGAATGCATTTCCAAATCTCATCCCCTAGGTTACTGAGACCTACAACCCTGACCACCGCCCATCCTCACCCTTCCCAGACAGCAATAGTGGTTTGGCTGTTTTCTGCTCCCTCTTCATTTTTAGTCTCTGGGAATTGTTTAACTTTCTCACTGTGCTCAAATACAAATTGAGAAGAAATTTTACTATCCATAATTTCCTTAGACCTTGTAACAGGAGTTAAAGTGTTTTTTTTGTTTGTTTGTTTTGTTTTTTAAAGATTTATTTATTGTTTTTGACAGAGAGAGAGACAGAGATACAGAGTCAGAGACAGAGAGAAGGGGGAGGGCCCAGAACAGTCTCCATAATTGCACATCATTGGTTTTTCCACATAGTTTCATTCCACAGGTGGGCATGGGGCTGCACAGGGCAGGAACTGGGCCGGGGTCTCGCCCGGGTGAGAACTGAACTGGAGGCACTCCCCAGTTCAGCACATGGGTCCGCATGGGCCAGGGCCGGGATTCGATCCTCGGTCCCCAGGGCTGCAAAGTGAGCACCTAACCCGCTGAGCCATCCCGGCTTCCCCAGGAGTTAAAGTTTTAAGAGTCTCCAATTTGCTCTATCTCTGGAAATAAAAATGTCTAAGCAAGATTTTCAAAAAGGAAAAACATATCTCAGTTCCATAACTTTTCAAAGTATTGCGTTTTTAAATTTAAAAATTGAATTCAACTCTATGTTCTCTATCTTTGCTTATAGAGCCTGCCAAGCTGCCTGCCACCCTCTGCATGAAGATGCTACTGTAACTGATCTTGACTTGGCCTCTTCTTTTTGGTCTCTGTTCATATTACTGCAATTCTTTTCTGGTCTGTTCTACTCTTCTATGGAGAAACTACAAAACATACTTAATAACTGTACTGTGTTCAGCCTACTGGAAGGTAAAGTTCTAGGACTCCATTTAAACCTGTATGTGTGCTCACATGGCCATAGACATAATGAGGCAATCTTCTTAACCACTAATGTTATTGTGAAAGTCTATTTTTTAAAAGTCTATCTGAGGCCTGTGCTAAAAGAATACCTCATACACTGCTATCTACCACTTAATGTCATAATAATCACCATATGAATATGCAGTAGAAGGAGCTAAGCATGAATAAATAAACATGAATAAATGCAGATTTCTTGTATTCTTCTGGTAAGATGGAATTGATATACTTTTTCCTGCTTTTCCCACTAAGTATAACCAAAACTCTAGATATGATGTATAATAAAAACACCTTCTAAAAGGTAAAGAGAAGGCAGACTATCTAGGGACTACATGACTCATGGAAAGACACTGACATCAGTTCCTTTTTTTTTTTTAAGATTTATTTTATTATTTTTGACAGAAAGACAGACAGAGAGAGACAGAGAGAAGGGGGAAGGCCCAGAGCAGTCTCCGTAGTTGCACATCATTAGTTTTTGACATGGTTTCACTCCACACAGGTGGGCAGAGGGCTGTGCAGGGTGGGAACCGGGGTGGGAGCCTCCCGCATGGGAGGCATGCCACAGTTCAGCATATGGGCCTGCATGGGCCAGGGCCAGGACTCGATCCTTGGACTCTGGGGCTGCAAAGCAAGTGCTTTAACCCGCTGAGCCATCTAGGCATCCCCTTTTGGTTTTATTTTTGCCTCATATATCAGAAACCGGCACCCAAATCATCAACAGCAACAGTAGGAGAAAAACAAAACAAAATACCCCAACAAAACTCTCTACTTTCTAGCCTAAAATCCAGTAAAGGCAAAGGGGCATCCTACCAAGACTGAAAACTTTTAGATAATATCCTCTCTATTCTAGCCACACATCACAGAAAAGACTGGGGCCCCACCCCTTCCCACCCAGCAAAGGCTGAGTGACTCCCTCCCCCTGCCCCCAGGCAGTAATGCGGTATGGTGTCAGAAGGGTCCAGTACAGAGTTAACTTTTCATAATCACCCAGGGGAAGGAGGTCACAGTGAGAGCAGTGGCAAAGCACTCTTCTCAACCCCTCCCTGCCCGGAAATGTCACTGAAGGTCTTGTGGGGACTCTGAACTCCCACCTCCTGCAAGCACCAAGGAACTTCCCTGCCCCCATATCTCAGTGTCAACAGAAGACAAGGGGGGAAACTCGACCTCTGAGTCCATCTATGTGGCCCCACATCCCCTTGTGCAGAATAAAACTATGTCATAACTAATGATGTACAATTGTGGAGACTGTTCGGAGCCCTCCACCCTTCTCTCTCTCACCTTCTCTCAAATAATAAAATAAATATTTTTTTAAAAAAGGAACAAATGTAAAAATAGAAACTCATCAAAAAAAAATTTGAAAAATAGAAACTCAGCAAAATAAACCAGAAGCTATAAGGAATAAAAAATAAATGTTACTAAAGAGCACAGAGAAAAGAATCATTAAACTAGAAGACAGAACAATTAGCATTACATAATCTAAGCAACAGAAAGAAAATTGACTGGAAAAGATGGAACAGTCCCAGAGACCCGTGAAACAATGATGAAAGACTAATATTCTCATCATTTGGATCCCATAAGGATAAGGGAAATTGAAGGTAAACTCAAAGAAATTCACATCAACAAATATCATAGCCAATCTTGTAAAACCAAATCCAAAAAAACCCAAACAAAAATAAAATAAAACAATGCACACACAAAGAAACCTCTTGGAAGCAATGAGAGAGAGTGGACAACTTACCTAGAGGAAAAAAATACTTTGAATAAAAATAAATTTGTTATTAGAAACCATGGAGGTCAGAAGGAAATGGCACATTTTTTAAGTGCTGAAAGAAAGAAAATGTCCACCCAGAATCCTGTACCCAGTGGAAATATCCTTCTGGAATGAAGAAGAAATGAAAGTTTTCTCAGGTGAAGAAAAATTAAGAGAATTTGTCAATAGGAGATTTATCCCGAAATAACAGGTAACTTCTTAAAGAGACACAATAAAAGCATGACCCATTGAACATCAGGAGGAAGAAAAAACATGGTAAGCAAAAACCTGAGTGAATACAATAGACACCTCTTTTCCTCACGTGTTTCTAAATTATAGTTTATGCTGAAGCAAAAATCATAAAACTTTTAGTGTGGTTCTTATTGTATGTAGGAAAATACTTATGGCATTATATTAGAAGTGGAAGAGTAAGAAGACATGAAAGGGAAGTAAGGTTCACTTGAGTCAGTACAATGACAATACTAGTAGGCTTTGATACACCACTTATATATAAAATAGTGCCTATAGCAAGCACTAATTGATACATAGTGTTAACCAAGTTTTTCCTAGGTGGGAAAGCCAGATGGCTCAGCAGGTTAAGCGCTTGCTTTGTAGCCCTGGGACCAAGGATTGAATACTGGCCCCAGCCCATGGGGACCCATATGCTGAACTGGGGTGTGGCCCCAGTTCAGTTCTCGCCAGGTGAGCTTCCCATGTAGGAGGCCCCTGGTTTGGACCCTGGCTTGAGGGGGCATGCCTCCCATGTGGGAGGCCCCCAGCCCAGCTCCTGCCCTGCACAGTCCTGACCCTGCATGGCCCCTGCACACCTGTGGAATGAAACCAAGTCAAAAACTAATTATGTGCAACTGTGGAGACTGCTCTGGGCCCTCACCCTTCTCTCTGCCTCTCTCTCTCACTGTCAAAAACAATAAAATAAATCTTAAAAAAAAAAAAGTTTTTCCTACGTGCCCTTGATCAGATGAAGACAGTCCCTTTTAATCTTAGTTGGCTGAGTGTTTTTATCATGAAAATGTTGTATTGTGTCACATGATTTTCTGCATCAATTGAGATGCTCGTGTTTTTTTTCTCTTCTTTCTATTATTGAGCCACTCTTGCATTCCTGGGATAAATTTCACTTGATCATGGTATATAATCTTTTTAATAGATTGCTGAATTTGGTTTGTTAGTATTTTTCGAGGATTTTTGCATCTATTCTCATAGAGGATATTGGTCTGTTTTTCTTTTCTTGTGATAATTGTCTGATACTGGTGTTAGGGTAATACTGGCTCCATAGAATAAGTCAGAAACCATTCCTTCCTCCACTGTCTTTTGGAGATTTGAGGGTAGGTTTTAATTTTTCTTTAAATATCTTATAGAATCTGCCAGTGAAGCCAACTGCTCCTGGGCTTTTCTTTGTTGGGAGTTTTTTGATTACTAATTCATACTTTTTTCTGGTTGTATGTTTATTCAGATTTTCTATTCCTCTTTGTTGTTTTTTGGTGGTTTATGTGTTTTTACCAATTTCCTTAGTTCATCAGTTATTTAGTTCATTGGCATACAATGGCTTATAAAATTTTCTTATAACCCTTTTAATTATGTAAGTTGGTAGTAATGTCCTTTTACTTGCAATTATAGCAATTTGAGTTTTGATTTGCTTTTTTGTTCTTTTTTTGGGTCCAATTCTAGGTAAAGGTTTTTCAATTTTATTGATCTTTTCAAAAAACCAACTTTAGGGTGTTATTTATTTTCTCCACTGTTTTTCTGTTCTCTATGTCATTTACCTCCACTGCAATCTTTTTCTGCTTGCTTTGAGTTTGGTTTGCTTATTTTCTAGTTCCTTAAGCTGAAAGATTGGGTTATTGATTTGAGATTTTTCTTATTTTTAATGTAGGCATTAACAGCTATGAATTTCCCTCTGAGCCCTGATTTTGCTACATCCCATAAGTATTAATATATTATATTTTAAATACTAGTTTCTATGTTATGTTAAATGCTAGTATATAAAATATATAAAGAACTCTCAAGACTCAACAGTAAAAAAACCAAAGAATCCAATTAGAAAATGAGCAAAAGACATGAACAAACATTTCCCTGAAGACAATATCCCAATGGCAAATAACTCAGAAAAATATGTTCAATATCATAAACCATTAGGGAAATACAAATTAAAACCCCCAATGAGATAACATGACTCATCTATCACTACAGCTAGAATAAAAAGTAGTAAAAACACCAATATGCTGCCTAGGAGATGGATGGAGAAACTGGAGCTCTTGTACATTGCTGGTGGGGATGTAAAATGGGATAGCTCCTCTTAAAAAAGTTTGGCAGTTTCTTTAAAAATCAAACTACCATATGAGCCTGAGATTGCATTCCTGGGCAATTATCCTAGGGAGGTAAAGCTTTTTGTTCACGCGAGAAAGTCTGTAGATGAACATCGAAGGGGCTTTCTTTATTCCTAACAAGCAAGATTGGGATGAGTCCAGGTGGCCTGTGGGAGTGACTTATTAAATGGACTGTGATACAGCTGCAATCAAAAGGGGCCACCTGTTAAGGTGACCAGACGTCCCGCCAGTCCCGATTTTTAACAATTTGTCCCACGTCGTTTTAAAAAAGTCCTGATTTTTGGAAAGAATGTGCGACAAACTAGGGAACGGCGGGAGATAGACCAAATTTTTAATCAAGAACCCCCTCCCCCCTCCCCTGGTCAATGGTGTCCCGCTTTACCAATGTTAAAATCTGGTCACCTTAACCTGGGTGGACATCCACTGAGTGATACTGTGTGAAACCAGTCGATTACACAAGGTTAGATATAGTATGATTCGATTCCTGTAACATTCTTCAAATGACGAGACTACTACAGACACAGAGAACAGATCAGCAGCTGATAGGAGTTAGGCAGGGGCAGGGGCCGGAAGAAAGAGTGTAGGCTTATAAAAGGCACAGAGAGCTCTGTGGGAATGGACATGTCCTATATCATCACTGTGTCCACATCACTATCCCAGCTGTGATCATTTTGCAAGATGCTAACACCTGTTCAATGGGTAGAGGATACATGGGGAGATCTATCTACATTATTTCTCTCAACTCCTTGTGAATCTACAATTAGCTTAAAGAAGAAGTTTAATTAAAAAAGTCTCCACAGCTAATAGCAGGCCTGAATTTAGTGACTGGAATGCATTCAGAGGTGATCCCCACCTGTGATCCTAACTTGCTTACATCTGGAATTAGGATTGCTTCTCCCATTTCAGCCCAAAAATCCAAGATGACCCAACATTTCAAATACAGGATAGGAAGTCCAACTATTCAGTCACTGGAAAGACATAAATATTTAGGAGGTGAAAAGTGTGTTTTCTCTTTCTGCAAATGCAACTAATAAAAGTAGTAATAAAAACCTCCACTTGCATGTGGTTGGGCAGAGTCAGCCAGTGGAGAAGGGAATGAATGGAGATGCTGAAGATTACAACTGATTCATAAGGATACCTTCCCAGGGTGCTGCTGCTCTCCTCCAAACCACGTTTAACAGACTTGATTTAAGGTTTTGGCTCCTGGGTGCTACATCCTCTTGGTAAAAAGAGGCCCAATGTCATTTATTTGATCGTGTTTTATTTAGAGTTGTGGGAGAAATTTCTCCTGGGGATGAAGACGTTTATTTTTTTTTTTTTATGGGTTACCGGGGGTATGCACCGAATGTGGGTCAAGATGAGCACGAGTTCCCAGCATACAGCAAAAAAGAAACGGCGACCGGCAGCTACTCTGCAGTGACACTGTTGGCCCTGAGTTAACTCGGGTCCTTGGGCTTCGTGGCTCCTTATCTCAGGAGAACGTGAGCAGACACATTCTCCTAACATGAAGCCGCTGACACAGGGTGTCGCTTTGTCGCTGGCGGACATAGCACTTAATACAATCTTTCTCGCTGAGAAGAGAACCTTACTTCTGCTATTTACTTCCAAAGTATGTGTTTTGCTTGCCCTCATCTTCAAATCTGCTACAAATCAAGTCCAACTAAAGCGATGCTCCTAATTCTACCATTATCTTCAGTCCCTTGTCAAATCAGTTACACTGTGAAGGGATGGCTTATGTGCAAGTGTGATTATCTCAGGTTCACCTTTTTCATGATGGTGTACCTTGTGTAAATTATTTTGGCCTGGAAACATTACACTAATGGTAAGGCAGGGGACCCACAAAATAAGACAGCAACTTAATAAATTATAAACCAAGTTAGAAACAGAAATCAGGCTTATTGACTTACATTATCTGAAGGGTATAAAGAAAAGGATCACTTAATTCTCCTGAAACCCACTTTTCTGAGTGCATACGACAGCAACTAAATGGCCTTCGGGTAGAAAATTAAAACACAGAGTCGTGTTTATGACTGACTACTGGCAAGCCTAAACAAAGAATCGCTTCAGCCTTGGGACAGGCTGGTCACCCAAGGGAAGGATGAGTGACAGTGGGTGAATAGAATATAGTTATTTTAAACACTGTACCAGTACATCTGGGTATAGACTTTTTAGTGTGGCAAAAGGAATCGTATTTTTTATCCTGACAATGTATTCAAATAATAAGATAGATTGTGTCAAATCTTGGCTCTGTGAGCAGAGGGACCACTGTCAACAGAAGTGAGCCCCATTCATCTCTGCCCATTGTCCTCCAAGGTGAAGAACCTGCCAGAAGTTTCCCACATAGCTTCCTCTTCTCAATGACAACTTACCTACAAAGCTAGGGACTGTTGTTTTAGATTGTTCTTAAAATTGGCTTTTTAAAAACTTCATTTTCTATAAACAATTTTCTTTAAAATCCATTAAGAACATTCTCTTCTTCCTTTCTCCCAAAACTCAAAGCACATCTCTCTCCAAAGCCTTCCCTGTCTCTAGAAGAACAAACTCAATGGCACAACCTCCAAAACAAATAATGTATTAATGTAATATGGTAAGACATGACAGAATGGAACAGGAATTTAATACATTAAATTGCTTTTATTTTTATCAGGAAATAATATTTTTCTAATTCTCCTCTCCTGCATGTGATTGTTTTTCCATTACTAGTCATTTTTTACTTAAAAAATCGTGAAGGGGAGCATCAGTCTACTTAATTGTGTTTATGGAGAGAGGCAAACACAGCGAGTCAGACATCAAAGAGCCCCATAAACCAAACGGAGTGGTGGTGATGGCAGAATGTTCCCAACTTGATGGGGAAAATGAGTGCGGCTTCCTGTGTTCACATAATGTATGAATTTCCTTCATCAGTCACGGGGAGTGTGCACCACGAAGCAGCAGCCACAATGCCAAGGCTGGGCAAGGGCTTGGCTTTTGATAAGGTCGGATTAGAGTCAGTCTTGGAAATCCGCTCAGCAAGAGCAGATGAAAGAGTCTGATTACTATATTGCAAAGGAGTGAGTTTTCAGCCTTAAATGCGGAAGTGGCATTTTAATGCAAAGGAGCCTCCCATTAGCCAACTGTCAGCAACTGGAGAATGAGGCCAGGAGCTTCCATGATGAGTGTTGGCCGATCACAGGGGAGACCCTTTAAAGTGCCTCCCACCTTTCTGCCGTAGGCCCTACCCGGTATACATACGCAAACCACAAAGGAAAGGGGTCTGAGACAATGCAGATTCCGCAGCTGAATGTTTCCTGCCTCCCTTTGTTTAGAATAAATCAATGCCATCTCTAACACTTCCTTAAAAGCTGGAAATGCTGAGCTCTCCTCCAACCCCCCTGCTGTACTAGACTCCCACTCCCACCATCCATCACCCTGACTCAGTCACAGAGCCATGCTCCAGGGTGACCTTGACGTGTGGAGTCAGCAGCAGACTGCCGGGAAGCAGGTGGCCAGGTAGACAGACTCCTTCCTGCAGGCATGCGGTCAGCTGCACGGCTCAGCACTTTTCAAATCCTTTAACTGCTCAGCAGAATGTAATAGGACCCTGAGCGGGGCCGGGCTCACCGCACATGGAATAAGCTCACCCCCGGCTGTGGGGGGACTCAGCACATGGGCAGCTCCTCCAAAGCAGCGTCCTTCTGAAACATATTTGCACAACCGCTCATCACCACACCTGAAGTGGCCCACCTGAGTCCTGGGGTGCTTTCTCATTGGTCAGTAAACAGGGGGGTGGGGTCCAAGTCATCACTTAAGTGTCTCTGGCATAACAGCCCCATGGCCCTGGAGTTCCAGTGGAGAAAATCCAGGCAGAGGGAGGTGGGAGACCAGCCTGGGACACAGGACACATCCTTCAGAGAAAGGCTGGTCTCCACTCGACCCTGAGGCACAACAGGGACACATCCCTGGACTTGTACTATTCAGAACCACTGAGGATATGGTGACAAAGGTTTTCATACTGCCGTCCCTCAAAATGAAAGGTATGTGGGAAGGACTCCCTGAGTAAAAGCTGCCACCTGCTTTAATTAGGACTTTTCATTTCAAGTGACAGACAAGCTAACTGGAAATGGCTTAAGAAAAGTGTGGACTTCATTGGCTCCCACAGCTGAAAAGTTGACTGGGCCCCACTGGATTCAGGGGCTGGGGTGGGTTCATCGGGAACTGTTGATGCCCCCTGGCCCTGCCTTCCTCTCTTTGTATGGCATTCTTGGGCCACTTCTCACTTGTGGGGACAAGCAGGTTGCCAGTAACATCAGGCTTGTATCCCATGCCACCACCTCCGGGGGAAAGAGGGTTCCCCCTCCCTGCAGGTTCCCCACACCCCAAAGCCCCAGGCAGGACAACAGCTCTCTGGGACCTGGGTTTTGCACCTGGCTTTTTACACCTTGGCCCTTTGGCCAGTGTCAGGGGTTTCTTGCTTACTTGTGGCCTAAAGGTCAGAAAAATTTCATGCAGAGCTAAGTTCTACTGGAATGAAATGAAATCGGAGGACCCCCCCCCCCCCCCGCAAGTTGAGAGGAAAAGTGAATTTCTGATTTTCAGAGAAACACACATGTAAGGCTGGAAGGATGAAGCCCTGGCTTGGCCATACTTTGGAAATATATTTTTAGAGGTTTCTGGTTTTAAGAGGCGTAAATGAGAATAGGACCTCTGGTCCGCAGGAAGCCACAGGTCCCTTTACTATGAGCTACGTACAGTGGGCTACGCAGGGAGGGTTAGGAGCAGCCCCGTGAACATCTGGATGAGAGTGGCTGAGATGCCCAAGGTCTAGGTTATCTCACACAAAGAACAGTTAGGGCTGCGTAGCCTGAAGAATAGGGAGCAAAGGGAAGCAGAGCCACCTTCAGGCTGGTGAAGGGTAGGACATGTCAGTCAAGAGGACACTGGATCAGCAGGTGTATCCAGGTGACTGGAGCACAGGCGACAGCATGAGGAGCAGACTTAACTCTGTGAGCAGCCCACATCAGTGGTGGACAAAGCTCACAGGGCTGCTCCATGTGGAGTAGGAAGAGGATATACGGGGGCCTCTGAAATTCCAAGGGGCTGTGACAGCCTCACTTCTAAGAACACTGCATGACTCATGTGAGCCCGCCAACATGAGCTGAAATGTTTGAATCGTCTGTTTTGTTGCCTGATAAACCACAAAGTGGTAGCACTTTAGAGAGCCTGTCTGTACACTAAGGCAGCTATGATGCTCAAAGATCAGAGCTGGGCTCGGTGATGGGTGAGGCATCAGAATAAACACAGCACGTGAAGGCGAAGGCCAATGTTACGGGCACCTTGCTGTGCAGTGTTTCATGTGCCAATGTGACTGCTCTGCCATTTCAGCAGGAACTTCAGGTAGATAGCGTGTGAAATGTAGCTAGACATAACTGAATTAAAAGCTGAATGAAAGAGAAATATAGGGAAGGAGAACAATACGGGACCCAAATAAGGATAGAAATGCTGCAGGTACGCAGGACTTGACCACAGCAAGCCACATCCCACCTCGTCTTTGTGACTCTGGGAGGCACATGGGGACAGTCATCCCATGTCACAGATGAGCTAACTGAGGCTCACTGGCTGAACAATTTCCTGAACATCAAGGTCTGAATGAGCACAAAGCCTGACTTTCTCATGGAACTCTGACACCTTGAGGAGAGCTGAGGATCAAGTAAAACTGATTCTCTTCCTGCTGACGAGGGTGGGACCAACGATACACAACACATGATGCCCAAATGGTCACACAGAGAGATGCCTGGCGCAGTGTCCTGTACTGTCTATCTGCTGACCAGTCAGCATAATGCCTGGGATGATTTAATGTCTGAAAATCAAACTGGAGAATACGATGGAAATGTAACAACACTGAAAACTATAGTTGCCTTTCGGGAGGCTGTTATATGTGCCTTTTTATGGCTATGGTGTTTTTAATTTTATAGAAGACTTTCCGATGTATCACAACAAAATCATTGTCAATGGGAGTTTTTGTTCTTTAGGGCTTCAGATCGTTAACTCCTTTAGAATCAAGATATATGCCCAGATACCAGGGACAGGAATCAAATACTTTCTAGCCTAAACATTTGTTTCCTGCTAATAACAAAGTTTGGTTTTCTAATGTTTGTTTATATATAAAGAGAAGGATGATCAATCATAATATCAGAATGTGTTCCTGAAGCTTTTAAAAATACTCTGACATAAGGGGATGTATAAATACAAGACACTATTATAGCACATTTGCTATTGCTGCCTGCAGTATACATGGAGCCCCCAGGCAGAGCTCAGCAAGACAACTTTAAAGCCCTTGGTTGTCAGGAGAGTATCAGTTTAACGGTGAACTCTTTAACAGCGGTGAATGAAACCCAGATTGTGATTTCCCTTCTCTTTTACACAATATTGTTAGACTTAATTCATTTAAGAACTGGTTGTAGAACACCTACTATGGGCACCTACTGTGTGACTATAGAGTCACACAGATGAAGAATCCACAAGGCCAGATATGGAGGTAAATAGAGTTTATACCAATTCTGGGTAGAAATTACTTGAGGCCACAGAGCAAACTTATTTTCCTAAGATGCCTGCTATGACACCTGTCACCCTACAAGTCCTTCTGGAACCTCACCGCACACCCATCCACAGGTGGAACATAACCTTGACTGTGGGTGAGTGTGGATGGGATGTGGAACAGTGGAGGGAGAAAAGGGCAGGGCCCAAGGAGAATCCGTAGTGTGTGATGTCTGAAAAAGTGTTGTGGGAGAGGCCAGAAAGTGAGATTAGGACGGCGGAGGGTCAACGTCTGTGCTGTCCAATAGGGCAGCCGCTGGGCACGTGTCTAGTTAAATTTAATTAAACTTAAACAGAATTAACAATTCACTTCTCAGTCACACTAGACTTGTGTCAAGTGCTCATCAGCCACAAGCCAGTGGGGCTGCCACACTGGACAGGGTGGATATGGTGCATTTCCATCCACGCAGGGCTTGTCACTGGCCGGTGCGGGTTTCTCCTTGTCCCTCAGGCAGCAGACCCACACAGGCATCTGAGACCGGACGTGATCAGGGGCTGTCGGAGCACGAGAGACTTAATTACACGTGGCCTGTGCCCTGGGAGGGGCAGCTGGGGGACAGGGCATGGGCACGTTTTAGGACAGCACAGCATGGGGAAAGAAACTGGCCAGAGGTGTCAGGCAGCTGGTGGCTCACTTAGCGGCTCCTTGGAGTACAAAAGTGGTTTCACCGCAGCGCAGGGCTCTCTGGAGACTTACAAAAACCAAAGCCAGCTGTGGAAGGCCCAAGAGGAAAAGCCGAGGGCCAGGAAGGGAGGCAGGGGCGGAGGCCCAGTGCCCTTAGCTCACAGCACCTGGGGACATGTGCTCAGCAAAGCTCCAGAGGAGTCCGTGGGCCAGCCTTTTAAAGTGATGGCACAACTAGTAAATGATTAAAGAGAATCAATTACACTAACCTACAGCTTCTTAGTATCAGACTAAAAAAAAACAAAACAAAAAACGGTGATGAGACCGACGATAGACAATCTCAAGTAAGAAGTTTAGACATTCTCAGTATTTGAAATAAATACCAACAGTTGAAGATAGGTAAAATGAGCTTCCCAGAGCCTGTGCTGGCAGCCAGAAGAGATTTCCTGCCGTCTCCCTTCCTGGTTCCCACCATGCTCATGGTCCTGAGCCCCATCACTGCTTACCAGGCTGAGTGACTATTCTGACACTTAATGCCAGGTGACAGCACACCTTCAGCGGACTGGGTTTTGCATCAGGGATTTTCCACCCAGCAGGACTAAATATTAGAGACCCAGTACCAGCTGGACATCCTCATACACACCCACAGACCTGGATGTTCCCTGCCCTGTGGACAGGCTGCCCACACGTTCCAGATGCTAGACTGAGGAAAAGTGGACCACAACAGTCACTTCTCTGTGAGAACAAGTAAAAAGTAACCCCTGCTCTAGAAGCCCACACTGAGCAACCTACAGACACATGAGTTGGACCCACAGGACGGCTGGGTCTCGAAGGGAGGCTGCTAGTAAGACAGCATGTCACTGGCTCCGCACACATGCTGGGGCATCTCCCTGAAGAAAAAACACCCACAAAGACTCCTCAGCTCCCATTTCTATCCAGAACTACAACACCCCTTCCTGCCCAATGTGATTTGTGCTGCTTTCATCAAATCCTCTTGGGCCAGAAAGATAGGCTCCTAACGCACCAGTGAATGAGACAGAAAGAAACCGTTTGTGCTGTTGTCCAAGTTTAAAATACCTTGTGCTTTCCCGTGTAGTTCTAAGCATGAGGGGCTGCCACTCCTCTCATTGACAAGCCTTCCCGCTTTCCAGAAGTGTGTTTTCAGAGCCCTCAAAAGCTCTGCAAATGGTTTCTCCTAAAAGAACTTGGAGAGGAGCCGTGGCTGGGGTTCACTCTTATTCTCTGGCTCTAGAAATGTGCATGGTGCCACTTTAGACAAATGCAAAGGAGGACTCTCATTTGTGTGGAAAATTCAAGACGACTTTTCTTGTCCTGTGAAAGGATCACCTCCAGGAGAACTTGAGGGACCTGCCAGGAAGGTGAGGCCGCTCCCACCTCCTTGAGGGCCCAGTGCTGGGGGTTATGGGTGCTCTGCTCGGGCTCATGCCCCAGGGCACCCCTAATGTGAGCTCGTGGGGCTGTGATGCTTGCAGTCATGGGGACTCCTGTGACCAGGGCCAAGTGGGGAGCAGTGAGTGGCGGCACAGTGCTGGAGGCTCACACAGAGTCCTTTGCATCAGGCCCTGGGCGAGGTGCTTCATGACTACCCTCCTCCCCCACCTGGATTTTACAGAAGAGTACAGAGAGGCCTGAGGTCACCAGTGTTAAGGGAAGAGGTGGCTTATGAGCCCAGGCAGGCTGGTGGCCCTACTGCCTATCCCCAAAGGATGCGCATTTTGTGTTCACATGAACCGTCTAAGGGGAGAAACAGCAGCCGTGGATCTCCTACTTTAATGCTGGCCTCAGTGACACATAAAGGGCACACTGCAAAGGGCCAGTGCTGTGCACCATGGAGACATGTCACAGGAGATGGATTCAGGTTTATATGGCACAGCACAGGCATGGCTAGAGGGTTAGAGCCAGGACAAGCTGTGATGGGGTCCCGTCCTCATTCCACAGAACGACTCCTCTGCCCCTGGGTAAAGCCAGGCTGGTGCTCACAGCCCTCACGGCCATGCCTCCTCCTGCTCTAGCACCCACCCCTCCACCACACACACACCATTCAGAGTTCTTGACAATCACTTAGTGAATCGCTATTCCTCTCTTCTCACCTTCCCTTAAAAATGACTGGTCCCCTTAACAGACACTTCTCTCATGAAGACATACAAATGGCCAACAGATATATGAAAAAATGCTCCACTTCACTAGCAATTAGGGAGATGCAAATAAAAACCACAATGAGATACCATCTTACACCTGTTAGAATGGCTATCATCAACAAGACAAGGGATAACAAGTGCTGGAGAGGCTGTGGACAAAAAGGAACCCTCATACACTGCTGGTGGGAATGTAAAC
>PVKE010001672.1:0-95265 GCA_004027555.1 Craseonycteris thonglongyai | reverse complement strand
ATTTTCATCCGGCTTTCACGTGATTTCTGGTGCTGAAAGAAAAAAGTTTATACTGTGGGCTATTGAACTGAGAAGAGAGATATTAAAGAATGTCCTCTAGAACTGTTTTGTTCTTAATGTAGATTTTTTCTGATTGGAACAGATACCTAAAAGTTGTCAAAAGGCTTTAAAAACATAGAAAATAATAAAAAGAAAATGTTTCCCCTAGTAATCACATTACTCAGTGATGATAAATATTAACATTTTCCAACAATTTTTCTAGGTGGAAAAATAGGTGTTTTTAATTAAATTTTTATTATACTGAATTCTGTGTTTAAGGCACTAGGTTTATAGCTATAGATTTAACTTTAGTTTATTATTCAAATACTCTATTTATTGGATTTTAAGGCACTTAATCAAAAGTGGTATATTAAATGTGATATATTAAAAGTGTCCAATCCAAAAATTAGTCTATCAATTTTTATTATATTTTTAATAGACTGTGGTCTGTATATTTTAATTTTGAACATTTAAAAGCATACAACTGATATACCTTTATTGCTCATGGTAGCTTCAAAAACATCTTGAAGGTATTTTACAAAATACAAAAACTTTAAGGTTCATCTTTGCATCTCTAGAGCCTAGTTCAGTGCCTAGAATACAGTCACACTGAGGTACGTGTGATTTTGTAGAAGTAAATGTAATCTCTCTGGGTTACGGTCTTACCCCTGGAATGCCCACATTCTCTTCCTTCACAGACTGAACTAAAAAGCAAATGCAAAGTCAAATCTTGCCCTCATCTTAGGTCCTATATTTCATTTTCACAAAGAGGAAAACTCCACTCTTGATTCTCTCTTTGAATGGCAAATGACCCCTGGGGGGGTGGGGGTGGGGGGACCATGCCATTGTGTGGCATAAGTCAGGAAGGTTTAACGCTGTCTGAATGCCAACCAGGCTATCTGTGTTCACAATCAGACCCACCATCCCTACGCACAGGACGATGTTGGTTTGACCTCAACAGAAATCAGATCTGCTCTACATGGTGACGATGATAGCAAACAGATGGAATTGATTACATGAATAAATAACCCTACTTAGTTTTGCATAAGAATATGTGGCACCCAGGTCAAAGATAATCCCTAATTTTTCTATGCATAATAGATTCCAAAGTGTAAACATCACCAGTAGCCTGAACCAAACTAGATGCTTTAAGTCAACAGTCAAAGGTGTGATTGTAAACTCGGAAATATTGACAATGTTTGTGAATTAGGTGAGAGGTCCACAGCTGATGTGGGAGCCTAATTTATCTGACATCTCAGTGTCATGGCTTGGTCAACCTCAGAAATTTGATCACAGCCTTCCTTCTCAACTATAGATAAATTTCTCTAGGTTTGTGCTCTCTTTTTATTTATAAATGTATCATAATATCAAACAATCCATCAGAATACTAGTCATTCCCTGATATAACATCCTGAGTTATTTCTCTTCTCTATGAAGCCACAGAAATTTAACAAAGTTTGTTAAGGTATCAAGGTGAGTTCTGCCAATGAAAATTTTATTTCACTCTTTCATTTTGCAAAGGCGTAAGAGTCATTCACTCAGTAATTACTGGCTTTCTGTCATCAGGGTCCCTTCCTTCTGTCTGAACCTGACATGACCAGGATCCAGAATCAGGGTGGCTGGGGTGTGAGATCAAGAAGGTTTGAGCTGCAGGCCACAGGGGCGGGGGTGGGAGGTAGGGCAGAAAAGGCATAATGTTAGAAAACAGGCGGGACCACCGGGCAAGGGATCAACCTCAGCGGGGCAGGTGAAATTCAACAAGATCCCCTATCATGGGTTAGCTTGGGTTTTCCCAAAAGATATGTCTAAGTTCTAGTTCCAGGACCTTTGCAAATGTGACCTTATTTGGAAATAGGGTCTTCCTTTGCAAGTGTAATTACATGAAGATATCTCGAGATAAGATTATCCTGGGTTTGGGGGGGCCCTGAATCTAATGACTGGTGTCACTGAGAAAAAGAAGATCAGTGACACAGAGACCCATAAGAGAAGGCCGCATGGTGACAGAGGGAGAGATTGGAGTGACCCAAACCAAGGGACATCAAGGATTGCTGGCAGCCATCAGAAGCTAGAGAGGCAATGGAATGCATCCTCTCTCAGAGTTCCCAGAGAGAATAATCCTACACGCAACTTGATTTTGAACTTCTGGCCTCCGGGACTGAGAGAGAATAAAGTCACCCTGATTTTGGTCAGTTGTTAACAGCAGTCCGAGGAAATTAATATACTCCTCCAAGTGCATACACACTTCCCGTGCACAGAACATCCCAACATTATAAGCTTCAGGAGAGCAAGGCTTTGGTCTCATTCATGATCTCTAGGCCTAGACCAGTGACTGACGTTTAGTAAGAGCCCAACCAATCCTGGTTGAATGAATAAATAAAATTTGTTCTTCCTGCTTCCCTGTAACATAGATCAAAAGCCTTCGAAGTGAGAATGGTAGTTCTTTCCTACAGACTCTCACAATATAAATGCTTAGGATTGGCCATCTTGAATATAAGAATCAGCAAAGATATGGAACTAAGAAAGGGAGAGAGGAAAATGGATCTTAGGCATAGCCTGGATCAGCACTTGCCTGAAATGAACAACTCCCCTAGATTCTGTTCAGTTACAAGAACCAACAAATTCTTTTATTTTCTCTCCTTCCTTCCTTCCTTCCTTTCTTCCTTCCTTCCTTCCTTCCTTCCTTCCTCTCTTTCTCCTTTCCTTCCTTCCTTCCTTCCTTCCTTCCTTCCTCCCTCCCTCCCTCCCTTCCCTGCCCTCATTTTGACTAAGCCAGGTTTGTTTGTATTTTCTGTTACTTACAACTGAAAGAATCTGAACTGACATAGAGACACTATAACAAAGGTGTTAACAATAAATGCCAAAGATCAAGAAGGCGGGCAGTGTGGCTATAGTGACAGAGGAGTCAGAAAGAGAATGCCCTGGGCTTAGTCAGGTATGCTCAGGAGTAGAGCAGAGTGGCTCAGGGACATCTCAGAGGGCAGAGGTGGGAAACAACATGAGGTAGGCTGATGCCAGTTCATTGAACAGCTGAACAATGAGTTTGGAATTTAACCTGTGGCCGTTAGATCTTTTGTGCTGAGTAATGACCTGATGAGGAGGAAACTGATCCTTAAGGATCATCAATTTTGTCAATCAGCTCTTTACACAATTCGGAGAGAGGGCCAGGCCAGCTTGAAAGGCAACTTAATGCTTTGTTTGTTTAACCATCCTTCATAGAGGCTTTTAGCACGTTAGGGAACACTTTATATTGTGCTGTTCTCTTTGGTGACAGGACAGCACACACAAGCAAGGGCCCTTACCTGCTCAGGCGGACAAAGAGCCAGGTGAATGAATGGAGCGTTAGCTGCCCCGGGCGATGAAGGCAGCCTGTCCATAAGCACCCAGGCAGCTTTGAGGGATGTCAGGTCTGATGTCAACCCCTGTGCTGACTGTGGATCAACCTCAGTCTTGAAAGTGCATCCAAGACCAGGTGACAGCAACCTGGGCAATGTCCCAGGTCAGATAATTAAGTCTAATAATTAAAAAATCCTCAAACAAGAACTTCTCAATTTCACTCTCCCAGAAGAATACAGAAGGTGTGCTTTAGGCATCTGACTATGGCTCAAACACATTTGATAGAAACCAGGCCTGCAACTTGTCTCTAGAATATTCCTAAGTGCATTGCCTATCACTATGGAGTTCTGCTTATAAATTGAGGGCAGAAGTGAAAAAAAAATCAAAAGCAATGTTTTTATTATTTTTTAGTAGATGTGTAGACTCTCTGACTCCAGCATTGAAGTAATTATCTTTCAACAATTAATCCCAAAGTTATAAAACATATGAATAAGCAGTTCCTTTCTACATAGCTTTCGGTTTAATATTCCATTGCAAATAGTGAGAAAAATAGCCTCCTTGAAGATAAAATTCCAAAGGAAGAGACAATTATTTCAGAGGGACTGTCTGAAATTTTGTAGGGTTTTAAGGATAACATGAGGCTCACAGTGGTATTATGTGAGAGAAAAAAAATACCGGAACATCTGTTAAGTATAACAACAACAAAACCAAAATAAACCTCTAGGGACGAAAAAACTCCTGAAGGATTATTGTGGGGCTTCTGCCTTCTTTAAGAGGAAGCTGGCCGAAGCATTGCAGTGGGAACGTGAGGGACACAAGTAATTATACAAATACAGCAATGCCACCTTTTGGGGTCTGCCAGCTCCATCCTCCATGCTTGGCATATTGGTGCCATGAGCCCTAAGTCACAACAACCAGCTCCCAAGACAAGCAGCTCCCAATACAAGCATTTTTCTCTTAGTAAGGCAAGTATGATCTGGTATGGCAAGTATGGTTGGTGACTAAAACCACACACACATGGTGTCAAGTTAGTTTCCTCTACTCCTTTTATTGCACAGCCATGCCATTTGAGATGAAAAGACTTCAGTCGAATCTGGATAGATATTAAGAAACAGATGAAATGCTAAGATCTTCATAAATGTTCAAAATCCAGATTGGCTCAATCTGACTTAAGAAGTTTGGGGATAATTTCTAAATAGAATGTCCCTGTTCTGTCTGAACCTGAGAAATCTTAGCAGCATGTAATGTATTTAACTTAGTAACCAATATCTTTATCACTGGGGTCAGTTCCTGGAAATGTAGCTTTGAATTTCAAACCTTCTCGTGGATCAGTGAACATAGTGTCGGGGGCACTTGCTTTCCAATTATACAGGATATTCTGACAAATGAGCCTTGGTGACTGTGTATGAGTGGGTTCCCAATAATTTTCTGGCAGACCACTGAGCTGCAGGCTTTATGGAGTCTGCTATTTAGTTAGGTAAATCACCGAGTGAGTCCACAGGCAGGGAGGACACCATGCAAGTGGCCATGAGTTTCCCATGTTATCAACTTGAGGACCTTTTGGGGAAAGGTGAAATTTCGGAATCTTTAAATATTGGGGGTGGTGGAGCTCGTTCAGGGTTCTGAGGGTCTGGGGAGTTCTAGACCTCCAGCAGTATATTCGAGGGGGTTGGGAATTTGCTTGATATCCCCTCTCTATGCACCCCCGCCCCAGGATTGCAGGGATGAACTCAATCATCTCACCTCTGTCTTTCTGGGTGAGGTATTAGTTCTGGATGTAACACTTTCCTACATCACAGAATAATAGGGGAGCAGGGCCTCCTGCTTCCTCTCAGAAGGACCCCTTGCTTGGTTCATGGTTCTGCTGTTGCTGCCCTAAAATTCTTAATAATTTTTTAACAAGGGTCTCCAAATTTTCATTTTGTACTGGGCCCCACAAATTATGTAGTTGATTCTTCCTGGGGGAGTCTGTGAATGCAGATTCTTAGGTCCCAGCCCAGAATGTCTGGTTCTGAGGGTCTTTTATGGGTCTCAGAATCATCACCTATAGCACATGGCCTTACTGACCACCTTTGGAGTAATATTTGCATTAATTCTGCTATGGATTCACTTAGTGTACTCAAGGAGTTTAAAGATGTTTTCCTAAGGAAAACTGAGGCCTGAGAGTCTAGACAGGGCAAGCCCCAGAACTGCCAATAAATGGGAGAGAACCTAGTTCCCAGTTCCTCCTGAACACAAGCTCTTATCTTTGCTCTATGATTTCTCTACTGAGCACTGCAGTGCTCAGAAATCCTTGGATCCCTGAGTTTTTAAGAGGTTCCTTCCAGAGAAACTCAGAAGTACAAGCATCACTGTCATCAATTGTCCAAAAAGGAGAATGGCGCAAAGGTGCCTAAATCGTGGGCTCTGTCACTCTCATGGCAACTCACAGCGATGCCTAATATAAAGGAGCAGTCCTTTCCTGCCCTTTCCTTAGCAGATTTCACCGATCATGGCCCCAGTTGCCACTACTCAGTAACATCATTCATTTCCACCGAGTCCAGGTGTGGCCCCAGAACACCTCCCATCCAGGCAGCCGGCAGACTTGACAATGCAGGTAAAAGCTATTTTCCGGTCTCTCAAATGGCGCTGCAAATGGGGAGCTGAGGCTAAGTGAGCATAAAAGAGTTACATTTTGTCAGGTAAAGTAGAACCATTAAAAGGGTCACTCCTTTTGAGGATAAATTTACTTACCAGCTGCCTGCATTGAAAATAAACAGAAACCCAACACGTTCAGGGGATGATATTATCACTGGCCTTCCTTCCCTTGGGGTAGTTAAAACTCTGGGCCCCTCGAAGCAACTTGACCACTTTTGATAGGAAAAATACGGGGTAATTTTTATTAACATATTTAGCTCAGTTTAAACACTGGTATGGGGGATCCCTTTGAGTTTGGGGAGGCGGAGCTGTTCCCCTTAGCTGGAGTCAGTAACAACTATGCTTCCAAAGGAAATCGAGGAATTTGCATCCTCAGCCCAGAGGCAGCTCCATGGGAAATCAGGATCTCATCAAGACACAACAGCACATCTTGAGAACTGTCTCACCAGACTGACATGCCTCTGAACTAGCTTTGGGCTCAAAAATGTCACACATACTAAAATTCACTTGAAAGTATATTAAATTCCAAGACCCTGCTGTTGGTGAGAGAGGGGAGCACATACGAACCAGCCGATTGTGGAATCTGGAGGTCTGGTTCCCACCATGGCATTATTGCGCACTTCATCAGGGTACAGGCGATTTCTCTCAGTTCTCTCAAACACACGCTGACCTGGCCCCGTACAACATGTTGGGGAGTGGGGGTGGGGACCGAGGCTGCCGTCAATCCAGCCTTTTCCAGAGGCATCCATGGAGCTCCACCGCACTTGCAGGGGTGGCGTTGGAAACGAAAAACAACCCCTCCAAGCAAACAACAAAAGAGGTCCCATTGCTACTTTCTATAAACATTCTATATATTTCTGTAATGTTCTAAGCATTCTCAGGCCTTGCATCGGGATGTGTATTGTGTTAGGAACACAGCTGGAGGGAAGGTCACTGGGACACAAAGACCCGGTGAGCAACAGTAAATTTCAGGCAGGATGTTGCTCAAGCTGTGAAATTCATCACCTCAACAGGGTTTAATTTTAGTAGAAAAAGAGACATTTTCCCCCAAAATCCCCTGTGATAAATATATATGCAAATGCATAAAGGAAAATCTGGAATTAAATATAGTTTTCCCCCCACCCAAACGCACAAATATAAAAGTGGTCTTGGGGGTCGTGATCTGGATTAGGAATGATGATCAAAGAGGGATTTAGTCTTTTTCATGCTTCCATTTTTCTCAAGGACAATGGACTCAGTTGTGAGTTGTGAAACTGAAAATTACCTTCAAAAGTATTTTCGATGATCTTCAGATGGACATTTTCTGTCTAAACTTACCCTTGACCCAGCACCTTGCTGGGTTTTACAGAAAAGACAAAAGATATAGTGCCTACAAATGACAACATGTGACAAAGAGATGAGCCAGTGTGGTACGAAGTCTGGCCAGCTGGACATCATAGAGGCAGCTTGAAAACCAAGCAGCCACTTTAGCTCCGGTCTTGTAAGCTGTGTGTGTCCCTGGTAGAGAAGGAGACAGGACTAGCATGGAGGAGGTGGTCTTTGGGATTTAGTGCTCTAGAAGCAGCCGTGGGCAGCAGCTGGAATCAGCAGGATGGGAGTAAGGGAAAAGTGGAAGGTATGGTAGATGTGTCCCTGGAGCTGTCTGGCTGTGGTTCAAAGATGATATTCTAGCTTTAAGTCTAGGAGACAAGGGAAACTGGTAAGGCCACCTGTGCCACCACGTTGGAAAGCAGAGCCTTTGGATGTGGAAGAGGAATAGAAATCAGTGTGAAAACGAGAAGAAACACCTGTGAAGGCACGAGAGTTCCAAGTCTCACAGACTTGAGTCGTGGATGTAGGGATTTTCAAGAGGCTTCATTCATCAGCAGTGTTCTATAGCGAGGCCATGGAGAAAAGACAAAGGGACATTTTGTCTTAGAACACGAGGGTCCAAACCCATGCTCTTAAGAGCCTGGTGCTGTAACTCAGAATTAGCAACACCCATACTACTTCATTTGTTAATTTGTCAATTTCCCACAGCTTAATGGGTTAATTCCTGAAAACTAACATGGGATTGGCCTCTCAATCGTCAGTAGAACTTCCTACAAGAGCAGTATTTCAGTCTGTTATCAGAGTAAGCTGTCAATGGGCTGGGGGTGGATGGATATACAGGGTGGTCCAAAAGTAGGTATTCATATACAGTTGAATCAATGAAATTCATCACAACAGATCAGAATTTGGGTCATACTGCGTCTTCTAATAAAATACAAATAAACTATACTGTATACCTACTTCTGGGCCACCCTGTATATACATACACATGCATATACAAATATGCATATATATCTTTTTAAATCAATGCTGCAGATTAAACATATATGACCACACAAAATCTGCACACTGTCCTCTCCATGAAGTAATAATATAACACATTTATAGCACTGTTTTCAGAATTACTGAAACTTCTTCATTTCCAGTGAAGAAGGGGAGGTAGGGAAAATAGGGTAAATGCCAGACATACAAAATTTCTGCTTGCTCAGTGAACAATGGCGATATCTGAGAGCTTATTCAGACATTTCACTTGCGTGAAACCAACTGAGCTCATTATTCAAACTGTCATGTCTGCAGGTTATGTCTGTATTTAAGAGACTTAAATGTTTATCAGCGTTTTTATTGGAAAAAAATTAGCTTCTGCAGCTGTCTGTCATTTGTGGTGAGGATCCCAGGTAAAAGCTGCCCACCTGGAACGAAACTGGGGACAGGCTCCCGTTTGCTTGCCCTCCACCCTGAAAATAAAGCCTCCTGTATGTCAAACGTGCAATTATATTATCTCTGAAGATAAACGTAAGGAGAAATATTCCAAGAGAAGCATTCTACTGAAAAGCTGTGGTAAAGCTGCTAAAAGAGGATTACTCTTTCTCCTTTCTCTCTTAAGCAAAGTGATTTTAATTGTGAAGGTAGCCCTGTCTTCATATATGTTTATTTTTTGTAAATCTTTAGTAAATACAATATTATTTCAGATAATTTACACACGAGGTGATGAAAATAGACTGGCACCTATCCCATTGAGCCCTCATGGCATTTAATGCAAATGTCACAGTGGTTTTATAGCCCTACATCTTGGTGTGTGAGCGTGTATATGCATGTAAGGTTACAATAGTATTATAAAAAGCCTACAGCAAAGCAACATGGCATTAAAAAAAATCTCTTCAGGGCCTACTATGTGTCAGGTGCTGTAGGAGACGTTTTATATCCATGATCACTTTTTATCTTACAGCTGCTTGAAGGTAGATGTGACTTTTTTTTACAGATGAGTCAATCAAGACTTGGAATGGTTAACTGACTTACCTAAGACCACCCAGCCCACAAGCGTTATGTGGAGATTCAATTCTAGGTCTAGGCATCAAAGGTCATTCTCTTTCTATTCCATCTCCCTGCTTTTCTCCATTATAAAGAGGAATTTTCCATGCAGCAATGGGCTTTTTACTCCCTACATTTGATTTCTAGATTTTTTCCAGTGGGTTCATCCCAAGAGCACATATGTCTCTTGATTAATGGTGTTAAATCACACTCCCCAGAAGTTATTCAACAAGATAACTTTCTCATCAAAATGTTCTTAACTTAGAGCTGACTTAACTTTGAGCTGACTGAAGAGCCCACACCATCATCAGATAGGGAAGTCTTAGAGAGACTCCATCCTATCCTCACAACTGTTCACAGACAGGCTCTTTGCTCTTCAGCCACTTCTGTCAGGTTATCGTGGGCACCTCCACCAATGAGGACCATCCCATCCTGCCTGCTTCGAATAAATGGAATGTATCCATTTCCAATTGGTGTGAAGTTTTTGTAAACTTGAACATATTTGTAAAAGTACATCGTCCATACAGATGGCCAAGAAACAAGAAAAACCTCTGTCCTTTCTTAGATTCGCTTAGTGATCAAAGATTCCTAACTAGACCTCTTTTCCTACAATGATGGTTTGCATTGAATATGCAAATCTTCTCTCTTGCCAGCCCAGACTTGAATATATTTACAAGGATATTGATGCCCATTTCTTCACTTAAATGTAGATTATGAATACTGACAAATACTTGTATTCAAAGATTTTGATTATTTTCAGATTATACTTCATACTAGCATATAACCTTAGTTGACCACCAACAACTTTCAAGAATGAGTTCCCATACACCCAAAGTTTCATAAAAATGTACTAAATAATCTCAAAGCCCTTTATGAATAATTATGAGTTTTTAACTTTTTGTGAATCTGCATATTAATTCTATACCATAAATAAAACATGAAGCAAAAATCCAGCATATTGAGTGTCAGGAGGATAGATGAAGAGAAGGAAGGATAATTATCAGTTTAATGTGGGAACATACTTAACCTAAAAGATTACCTCCAAAACTGGTGATATCCTAAGTATATATAATATACAAGGATGTGTTCATTTAAATAAAAGAGAGGAAAGATTTATATTGAGTCTCTGCCATGTTCACAGCTCTCTCAGCAGCCCGTGGTTGGAAAAGCAATTGCCAGAATTTTTATTTGCTAGGGATTAGTCCTTCCCACATATTTAATGCTTTCTTTCCCAAGCACTGTGTGCTCCAATGCCATATCATTCACTTTTTCTTTTGGGGGGTGAATTGTTGGGTTATCCATCTGTAACTATAGGGTTGGGTTTTTTTTAAAGATTAATTTTTTGTTTGAGAAAAGATGAAAGCGGGAGAGAGAGAGAAAGAGAGAGAAGGGGGGAGGGCCCAGAGCAGTCTCCATAGTTGTACATTAGTTGTGACATGGTTTCATTCCACACAGGTGGATGTGGGGCCTTGCGGGGCAGGAACCAAACCTGAGGCCTCCCACATGGGAGGTGAGAATCTCTGCTGCTGAGCCATGCCGGTGGGGACCCATTGCTTGCAGTTTGGCATATGGGTTTGCACTGGCCAGAGCCAGGAATTGGACTCCAGACCTTGAGATTGCGAGGCAAGTGCTCGACCTGCTGAGCTATCCTGGCATCCTTCAACTATAGGTTTTCTTAGATGGGCGACTTAGTGAGAGGTCACTGGGTGGACTGTATTTTACTTGCTCTCGGACCTTACACATATAAAGGGGCAGGAGGAAGCAGAGCTGCTGCCCAAATAATTCCAAGTCACTTATGTTGGAAATTCCAGGAGTGACTGCACATTAACAGTGGCAGCCTAGGTGGGGAAGGGTGGGGATCCAGGAATGGCTCTTCCAAAAGCAAGAAGTTCCTGAAGGCCATTTGCATTCCTTTAACCAATTTGCAACTAAGAGAGACAATGACTAACCCCAGGCTCCGTGGGCACACAGTCATTCTGTCATCCAGGGTGCCAACTTTTGGTTTCCCTGAGCCACATTGAAAGAACTGTTTTGGGCTACACATAAAATGCACTAACACTAATGATAGCTGATGAGCTAAAAAAAAAAAAAAAAAAAAATTGCAAACTATCCCGTAATGTTTTCAGAAAGTTTACAAATTTGCGTTGGACAGCATTCAAAGGTCTCCTGGGTCACCTGTGGCCTGTGAGTTGCAGGTTGGACAAGCTTGATTTAATCATTAAAACTGGTCCAACTAGACTATCTGTGAGATGCATTGTCCTGTACCCCAGAATCCTCCATGTTTATAAATGGCTTCTGAGAAGAGTTTCAAGTTCTCCGTGACTTCTTCTAACCTCACCTGCTTCCATACTTAAGCTTGACTGACCAGCCGAACTGGGACTGTCACCTCGGGGGCTGCTCTCTCAGGAGGCCAAGCTGCCTCCCCTAGGACATCTGATCACCAGAACCATGTGGGCTGGGAATGGGCTTTGCACACGGCATTCTGCTGCTTAATTGGTTAAAAATAGTGTCAAGGATTGTTGGAAAGCGTTGAAAGGGCCAGCCACGTAATGATAATGGTACAAATGCAACCCTAGATTTATTTTACATGTTTTCTAAAACAATTTCTTCTTAAAATATCATCTCCCCATCCCCGCCTTTCAGGTTCCCACAGAGCTGGATCGGGCAGGTGCCAGGAAGCTATTGGAGACGGGGACACTGTCTTTCCCCAGAGGAAGAAATCTCATGAAGCTTCAAGGGTCTTTGATGATCTCGTGTAAAGGCACGCAATTATTGACCCTCTACCACTGACTACCTTTCTTGCCCTTTCAGTCTTTTTCTCTCCTATTTTTTTTTTTTTTTTGGTTGCATTTGCCCAATTAAAAGGAATTGGGATGCATTAAAGTTTGTGAAAAATGGGGATGTAATGAGCAGCCTGGTGACTATAGAATAATACTGTACTGTACATATGAAAGTTGCTAATCTAATAGGAGAATAGATCTTATACGTTCTCATCACAAGTAAAACATGTTTGTAATGCTATGGTAATAGATGTTAACTAGACTGACTGTGGGAGCATTTTGTAATATATATAAATATTGAATCATTATGCTATGGACCTGAAATTAAATAACACCATATGTCAATTGCATTTCAATTACAAATTAAAATGAGAAAAAAGTTTGTGGAAAAATGTTTAAAATTACACATATACCAAAAACTTCATTTCACCAACTCTACCTACTCCTTGCAATAAAAAAAATGCTCTCTGCACAACCAATATAGAGTCAATACTGGAATCAATACCCTTAGAGAACTTTTCACAAGAAGCCAATGAAATGGTGATTTAGTGTTAAAGCTCAACAAAAATATATGTAAGTTTGGCAAAAGGAGCTTGGAGTTTAACCTCATTTCAAAATGTGTTCTAATCCCACCACTATTCCATATACCCTGAGCACTCTGGGCATGTTACTAATCTCTTGGAGCCTCAGTTTCCTTATCTGTAAAATAGGGATGTCTGAAGGGCATAGAGATAAAGTATGCCATGACCTCTGAGCAGCCATGACCTCTGAAAGTGGTCTCTGTTAGGGTTACTTATAGTGGAGTTCCCTAATAAAAGGCAAGACCTTCTCCTCAAAATATAAGGATAACTTCATTGTTTATTCCATTTCTTTTTGAAAACTTTCATGTTCCTAGCACCGTGCTTGGTGTGAAGAATTCAAAGTAAAATTAAATAAGACTTCCCACCTCTACAAGTTCATGAGGCAGACAACAACACATAGGGACATAACCCGTCACCAATCAGTACACCAGAGGTTTCAACCCAATACAGACAGAGATCTGAATTTTTCCTTGGGGGACTGTGGAGAAGTAGCACCTTAAACAGGGCCTGAGAGCATGAGTAGGGTTTCCCCAGGAGGGTAAGAGAAGAGAGGGCCACCTAGCACAGAAAACAGGAGCAAGGTCACGGAGGTGTGAAAAAAACAGCCCTGCATTCTGGAGGGAGCAGCCGATGGCCTCTTGTTCCTGCTTTCATTCTATAAACATGGACCAAGCCCCTGCAGGTGCCTCTCTGTCTTCTGGGAATGCAACAACAGGCAAGGTCGCTACTCACCCGGAGCTTACAGATCGGCAGGGATACCAGACAATGAACAACATCCAGAAGACAGGAGAGGACAGGCCATGAAATACTGCTGGCTGATGGGGGGTGGGTGGGGAGGGTCTGAGGGGGGTTGCTTCAGGTGACCATCCAGCTTGGGTTGGTGACATTAAGCTCAGACATTCCTGAATAATAAGCAGGGGCCACAAGAAGATCCAAGACAGAGGATGCCAGGAGGAAGTAACAGCTCCTACTAAGGCCTTGAAGGGTGTCTAAAGACTGGAAAAAAGGGTAAACATCTCCACTCCTTTCAAGAATGGGTTCAAGAGAAATTCATATAAAGAAGAGGAAAGTGTATCCCTAACTGATCCTGAAATTCGACAGGAGGTACAAGTTTGGAATTTTGGAGAAATCACCTTTCCAGAAACTCCTTACAAATGTCAAGCAACAACTAATAACTTTGACTACTGTGATTTCCTCTCTCCCACCAGTCTTCCCCCCAGTAGGAAGCAGGAAACTACTTGTCATTAAACTTGAATACATGAATTCAGACTACTCATATGGACTAAGAGGTTCTCATTGTTGGAAAAATAAACATGAAAAAGTGGGATGGGCCTGAGTATTGTCAGATTCAGAGAATCTAATTTATAACGTGATAATTCATTTGAATTTCACAATAATCATTCTATACTTTTTGTTTTCAAGCAAGATGTTGTGTGGGTTGAAACCAACAATGCTAGGGCTCTTTGGTGAGTGAATTGCCAATTCAACTGACCAGCAAAAAGGATGATTTTTAATGACCTGGGTTGAGAAGAGCATTCAGAATTTTAAATGAAGAGGGTCTTCCCTGCACAGATGAAGGGGATGATAGTGGCCGGAGTAAATCATGTATCTTAATAAAAATAAAAACCTTTTTAAAATTATGCTTTTGTCTATAAAATCCTTACTTAATTATCATTAATAGATGATACAATCAATAGTAAAATTTCTTCTTTCAGTTGCATTATTGACTGACTGCATTTCGGAAACCCCTTAATTGAATCCATATTTTATTGACAGCACACAAATCACATTTGGGTTGACTTTTCTACTTATATTCCAAAATACATCTTAGATGAAGAAACTTTGGTTTCTGCAAGTGAATGTTTTAAAACGTATTTTTATTGTAATACATTGTAAAGAAGCGACGTTTTCATAATATACTTGCCACTGTCACATTAAAACAAAATCCAAAATGCATTACATAACCTAACATAATGAACAAATATCATGCCTCATTTGGAAGGGCCTGGATTTATATTTTCCCCCTCTCTCTAAGTTATGTTATTTTCAGCTGAACCTGGTAGTTAACAGCTTAAGTTAATTCTGTCATGTAGGACTTACATAACTGCAGGGACTTCAAATTACAAATTCAGCTGCTGATTAAATTATCAGGTAAACGCTTTTCCTGGAGCTCCCACACTTTAAAATCCACAACAAAAATTGTAGGCCAGCTGCCCACAGGACCAGGAAAGAGACCCTCATTAGATGTCATTTGCATTCCATTAACCACCGAGCAATGGGTCAGTCATTGCCTGTCAGGCTTTTGACTCCTTCTTTTTGTGTTAATTAGCAGAGAAATAAGGAGTTAATGAAGATCTTCTGATCTGTGATGAGTTGTCTGGTTGTTCTGGAGGACCCACCACTCCGGACCACTTCTGACTGTCCCGAAGGCTGCTGAGAACCGGAGCGGGAGTGGGCTGCCTGGTGAGCCTCAGAAGGGCCTTCTCCCGGCCAGTTGGCATGGTGGGCTTTGTTAGCTCAAGATTAGAAGGAGTTAATTGCTTCAAGATTGCTGGGAGATTAGGTTACTGGGTGGGATGCATCTATGTAAGCATATGTCAGCGCTAGTTAGAAAATAGGAGACGTTTATTTTAATAAACTTATGAAAAGAAGAATTAATTTGTCATTACACTGAAAATCTTATTTTATTAACTTAATTTGAAAATGTAAAGCTGTCTGAAATGCCGGTATTTCACTCACTTTCCTTCTGAATATGTATGAATCGCAGATTAGTTGATGTGCAACACTGTTCATTCATTCAGATTTTTTTTCCCCCTCGCTTAGTTTGCTGATGGCATCTGGCTCTGGGGGAGTGGACAGGGTACTGTGACCCCTGGCTTCTCGTGGCGGGTGGACGTGGCCTCTCAGCATCCCACGGGCCATCCTGTCACGAAAAGAGAACCACCCTGCTCCTGCCTGCCCTGCTTCCTCCTCTGTGAGCTCTAGCTGTAGACAAATGCTGTTTGTGGCCGGTATGAAATAGAATGCGGAAGAGAGTGAGTGTAGGAGGGAACTACAAGGACTGGTTTCTGAACCGAAGCCCTCAAAGACATTTGTTTTCTGAATGCCCAGTTTGCGTTTTATGGCAGATGGAGGGCGAGGTCCTGATCACCCTCATCTGCTGTATTCTTAGGGGCCGGCATGTTAATTGAGCACTTACTATGTGCCAGAAACTGCTCTACACACTTTATTCTTATTGCCTGTTTTTAATTTTCATAATCAACTTAGACAATAGGAACTACATTATCCCCATTATTCAGATGAAGGAACTGAGGCACAGGGAGATTCACTAACTTGCCTAAGGGGACAGTGAAGAGTCCACATTTCACCCCAGCGCCCTCCCTTCCCACCACCACCCTATCTGTTCCTGTGACATAAGTGCGGGAGGTGGACTGTGTGACAGCAGCTGCCCGATGGATTGTGGCCAGGGCGGGTAATGTGGACTCGGCGTCATTAGAACGTCTGTGATATGGGTTTTTTCCCAAACTCCAAGAGTTTGGAAATGTGAAGTTTTAAATAAAATCTCCTGACTTTTTAATATTTGCTCAAGGAGGTGTTTTTGTTTGTTTGTTTGTTTGTTTGTTTTAATGCTATACCAAAACTTTAAAATTTTTGCAGAAAACTATCGGTGACGCCCATAAAAGATGGGGAGCTTGTTAAGGCCATTTTCCCTCCTCAAGTGCCTTGCACACAGTTACCTGCCCAGGAAATAGTGGAATGGATCAATGAGCAGGCCCGTGAATCCTCCTGAGGTGGGTCCTCAGCCTCGCGGACACTGTAAAACACTGATGTGTAGAAAATGGGCCCCAGAGATTGCGACCCCTGCATTGAGAGTTCTTTTGAGGGCTCATCACTATTGGAACTTTTCTAAGGGCAGGCAGCTTGTCGGGATTACGGTGATTATAATTTCAGCAGAACCCATTTGAACTCTCTTCCTGGGGAGTTTATGGGATCCCCTTTCCTGTCTTAGGTTAATAGGAATTTGGTTAAAACTCATCTTCAAAATATTTAACAATCCTGTGATCACAGAAGGGTTAATGCCTGGCTCAGAAGTGCCACTAAGACTCTGCACAACACTGCAGTGTTTCTGTTTGGCCATGGCTCTGACATTCTGTTGTGAAGTATTTTAATATCACCTCTGCAAAAAAAGGTCTAGAGGTAAAGAGAACAGAACCCTTCTTCCCTTTCTTGCCTTCGGTTTTCTCCCTCTCTCCCTTCCTCCTTTCTTTTCTTTTCTTTCTCCTTCCTTCCAACAACTCTTAGGTAAATTATAGTACTCATGATGTGGAGTTGTGCACCTGGAAACTATATTGCCGACCAATGTCACCCCAATAGATTTAACAATTAAAAAGAAAGAAAGAAAGAAAGAAAGAAAGAAACCAGACACACACACCAAAACAAGAAAAAGAAAAGAAGATTATAGTACTCTGGGCCATCCGCCTCTCTGCATCAAGGGAAGCTCAGGAGCTTTAGTCAAGTCCACAGGAGATACGCAGTGGCAGGCAATGGCACCTCGCAGAGGAGCTTCAATCAAGAGTGAACCTGGCCTTGGAGAAGAACCTGCATCCCCCACCTGCTTGATGCTGCACTGGGTGAGCCGCACGGAAGTTCTAACACCTGAGGTATTTTATAGCTCAGACAGAACCTGGGCATTGACTCATGTCAAAATTGCCTTGTTATTACTTCATATTGGCAATATCCTAAAAAATTCCAATTATCTCTTTAGCCTGCAGTCAAAGGTTAGCAGAAGCAGGATGTAAGCTCTCTGCATTACAAAAATAAGAGTATATAAACAGGAAAGGAGTAAGACGGCTGCCCATCACCAACAGCATCTCCCCGGGGCCTCTGAGCCGAGGACACTGGCGTCTCGTTCGCAAATGAATCTACTGTGAAGAGCACGTGAGGAAATTGTGAACCATCTTTTAAAAAATATTTCTAAAATGTTGAGTTAGAGCGTAGGTCTCCATGCAATGAACATATTCCAGTCACATTGAATCACTTATTGCTCTGAAACTGGACCCAGGTCTGGTCATGCGCTTCACTGATTTCTAAGGGGCTGTCAAAGAATCACTGGGAGGCTAGGAGCCAGAGGCTGGAGGCAGCGCAGCTGCTGGTCAGCACCTGAGCTCTGAGGGGAGAGCCTCCGAAAGAGATTGACTTCCAGACTGTCGTTGATTTCCTCATTTCTTGACCTTTCTTGAAGAGGCAGAGCCCAGAGGAGGTCAGAAAAGGCTAT
This sequence comes from Craseonycteris thonglongyai, assembly GCA_004027555.1. Classification (NCBI taxonomy): domain Eukaryota; kingdom Metazoa; phylum Chordata; class Mammalia; order Chiroptera; family Craseonycteridae; genus Craseonycteris; species Craseonycteris thonglongyai. The sequence continues at coordinate 77,281 of PVKE010001672.1, read as the reverse complement.
AAAATAAATAAAATAAAAAAGGCTAAAATAAAATAAATGTTGATCATAACAATCATCGCTGACGTGCAGAACCAGTCCTGGTAGAGTTGCAGTTCCTCCCAAGGTGCACTGTGTTTCCACCTACTGTTTTGCTGAAATTCTAGTGACCATCATTTTGTTTCCAGCGTCCCAGTTTTCTCAGGGGGGAAAAAAAAAAGCTGTTTTCCACCTCCCTTTCCAAAAAATAAACCTTTTCCTCCACCTATACCGTGGATGACCATTTTCTGAGCACTCTGGCTACTTTCTTAAGAAAGTCCATTTAGTTAGTTAGAGACGTATTTTCTGCCCCAAACACATGCTAGGCCACAAACACAGAAACATTCATCTTATTCACTAAGCGTTCGTTAAATGTCTTCTAAGTGTGGAGCCCTGGACGGGCAGTTATAACACAGTGTGGTCAGTAGAGGACACGGAGACGTCTTAACTATCAGTTCCGAGCACAGAGAGGGCAGGAAGGAAGGGAATTCGGTGGAGGTGACATTTGGCCGATGTTGTTAAGTGGGAGTTAACCAGGTAAAGAGGAAAGAAGGGAACTCCAGGGAGTAGGAAAGATAGAAACAAAAACACACAAGTAGGAACTGGCTAAGCTGCCAGGTCCTTTTCATGCAACTCAGAGACCAGCCTCGGTAGCTCTGATTTCTCAGATGCTCAACAGTCATTTTACCTAGTATTCTTGGGCCATGAAGGTGTGATGCAGCAAGCGACCTTCGTCTCCATTAGGTGCCACCTCTACTGGCTGCCTGCTCTCTGGGCAATCGCTGTCACCTGCTGCGGCTTTGGGGAATGGCCCAGGGTCCGCTGTCTCCATGTGCTGGGCAGACCATGCTGATGAGCGGGACCATTCAGGGTTCCTCTGGGGGTCTGAGCTAAAAGCGCATGCACTCTCCAGTTAGTAAAACAGAAATGTTTTCTGTGATGAACCCTTGAATGGGCCCTGAGCTACTCACTCTCCACTCCACCGCAGGAACTCTGGGGTGGGTTGGAAATTGCCTTGTGAACAGCTCAAATAACGATGAAGTGACTTTCAAAAAAATCTATTAAATGCTTACTTTAATAGAGATGTAATCTATATTCAAATTGTCTATAATCCAATTTACACAAATGTGGCTGCATAGATTTTTGTCTGATTTAGATGATAGGTAAGGGATGGACTGACTTAAAAGACGGGCTATTTTGTACACCAAAAAATAAAGTTTTGTGGGCTCTGGGGGCACCTGAAAATCAGAGTTATTTTCCGGGGTGCCTGAAACTGACTTATAAACCGGGGCACCTGGATGGCCCACAAAGTCATTCCTACTTAGGAAGATGCTGCGGATAGCAAACCAACATGTCTGTGCACATGAGCTGCAAAAGGCAGGCTAGAATGGGAACCAGCTCCTAGGTGATGCTCCTGCCAATAGAAACGAGGATTTACGTAGGTGTGTAGTGGTGGTCAACGGTTCTAAGCACTGCAGGACGAGGAACACAGCTGGTGACTACAAGTTTGCTTTACTATAAAGATGACACTTTCAGCTTTCAGCGTCAATGGCCATGGTGGCTCTGTAGGTCTTGTGGTTGAAGTGACTGTTGAGCTGAATATTCTGGGACCTGAGGTATGATCATCAAAGATCATGTGTGCCCATGTGAGCATGGGCACAAATATCAGTTCCTACAACGCTGGGCCAACTTTTATTCTTAAGTCTCACAGTGTGAAATGTACTTCTCTAGTCCCAGAACAGACTTTCCTCCCTGAAATGAGATAGAAAGTCTCACCTCCCATGAAGGCAACATGCCAGAAACTCAGAACGGATGGTCTTGTAAGGGGAGTTTATTATTCATGACGACAGCCTGACAACATCATGAATTGGTAATGAGGACGCTACCATCATGAAGGGATCAGGCCCAAAGCCCCAGGATGGCTACGAAATACAGTATTGTGTTTACACACTGCCACCTCATCCCTCGGAAGAGAACACAGAAGTGGAGCTGCACATGTTGTAGCAGCTGAGATCTCTCTCCCAGGAGCCCCCTGACCTGAGATGGCCGTGCCAGGGCAAGGAAGTGGGGCAAGGAAGAGAGAGAGAGACCCAAGCGACCAACACGCTGGGAAGCCGGCTTTAGTGAAACCAGACTGCTGACGTTTTAGGAACCTAATGGCAGGAAGAACATTCAGTAAAAATAATTTGCATTCTCTGATTATATATGTCAGATCCCTAAATATCTTGATTATGTGATTTTGCTAAAGATATCCTGATGGCGGATCTGGGGATGATTTACATAAATGAGGTATTTGCATAAATTAAATTAACAAATATAAATACATGCTTATAAAATGCTGATACCACTTACTACTCTCATAAAAATAAATTATGAAGGATGACATATGATAGGCCATGTGGTTTCTGGGCAATCATCACATGTCCCTGACACATACTTGGCATTTCATTGCCAGAAAAAGGAAGAAACTCCAACTCAGGCATTTCTGAAGGCGTGGTTCTCCCAGGGAAGTGATAGAACAGACTTTTGGAAAGAGATGCTGTCTAAAGTGATTGAAAACCTAGTCTAGTGCATGGAATAAGCACCTGGGCATGAAGGCCAGGTTGTCTGGGTTCAATCCTGACTCTACTGCTAACTCTGTAGAATTTAAGACGTCACACTTTATTGGTGCCTCAGTTTCCTTATCTGTAAACTGGGGTGGTGACAGTATCTGCCTCCAAAGCTTGCGAGGATAAAACGAGTCCATGTACATGGAAGGTCTTAGAATAATGCCTGGCATGTGAAAAATATGAGATAGAAATTGTCTTGATTGCTATTCCTGCCACGTGGTCACTTGGCATTTTGGAAGAGTAACTTCCCTAGGCTACGTAGACCTTTGCTTCTTACCTATGTCATTGCCCCACCAGTGATGTTCGAATTCTCCCACTCTTTGGAGACCTGGAGTGAGAGCAGGACAACTCTCAAGGATCATCCCTTGTCCCAATATTCAAATTATATTCTGAGTTGAGCTGCTGGGGTGACCCCCCTGGGTGGGTTCTCAGGAGGCAATTGCAGATTTGGACCAGATCTAAGACATGGCCCCCCAAGTGCTCAGCAGCACGTCTGGGGGCCTCGGTGGACTGACATGGCTGGTGGATTACATGGAAAGAGCCATTGCTAATGGGGAGGTGCCCCGCTGCCCCCCGTTCTGATCAGGCCAGCACTGTAATGAGAGCAGGCAGGAAAACTTAGCTCCTCAAGTCCCCGTTCCTTGTGCCCACTCCAGCTCCAGCTCTGTGACAGCAGCAATCACAGGTGCCATGATTTTGGCCAGTGGCTGCTGATGGAGTTTGCCTGTGAAGCCGAATACTGAATCTCACAGGCTTCTCTGTAAAAGCTGTGAGTGTCCCACGAGCACCTGCTTTGCTCATGCCCATGGGAAGGACTTCATGGTTACTCCTTTGGAAGAATTTATTCTACTTTTCTTCTCTAAATGGAGTTATACTTTATTTAATTTTTAAACTGACTGGCAGAGATCATTCTACTCAGTCTCTGAATTGCTTTTTGGGCCACTGGAGGGAACAGTCTGTTTTCTGGTGAAATCCAGATCTTTCCTATTGAGCCTGGACCAATCCAAAGTATGCTTCTGTTTGTTAGCTGCTCTCCTGACCACAAAGCATCTTCAGTACTTTATAAACCAACCTTTTCTCCCCATTGGAGATGACCAGTTCCCGCAGTATCCTCAACGTAATTGGGGCAGGGCTCCATGCCGCCTCCTGGGTCTGGGGGCACCAAAGTCCCTCTGCCCTGGAACAGCCAGGCCTGCTTTGCTACTGTGTCTCACATGGGCTTGTCCGGACTCCCCTGGAAGGCAGCATACGCGGTTCTGGGGCCACAACAGTCACCATCATAATTGCAGCTATCAGTCGCCCAGCCCCTTCTCCAGGTCAGGCCACGTGCTTTACAAGATGCCATCTCCACCACCCTGAGGTAGCTGCAAATTTTGCAGTAGTCGAGACAGGCCCTGTATGCTGAAATGTAAGACTGAGGCCCCATGCTGGTGAGGTCCCATGAGCAAAGGTGGTGAAGTCCAATCGGGGGGCACCCGCACTAGGCCAGGTGTCTGAGAAGGGAATGACACCACGTTCCCTCCTCCCCAAGGCCATCCTGGTCCCCTTATTGGACACTTATCGGAAACTGACACACTGGATGAAAATAACTAATTATTTAGACTATCGTTTGAATCTAAATTCTGGATTTCCAGCCATAAACTTCCTCTTCGTCTTCAGACTCAAGTATCCAACAACAGACTGGAAACAGCCTGTGGATAAAACGAGCAACATTGGCTGTGAAAGCACATGTTGAAGAAGCACTGACTGAAGTGGCCCCTGGCGCTAAGGTTGGGTCCTTTCCCTTCTCCAGTTCAGGGCCCAGCCGGGGGCTTCTGTGAAGGTATTAACTTCTTGCTAATAACAGGGAAGTCCCCGCCTAACTGGAAGCTAGGTGATTCCAAAATCGGGGCTAAGTTCCCGTTGGAAATTACAGTTATGACAACAAGGCATTATAGGACTGTGCACATGTGGTTGGGGTGAGAATGGGAGAAAGATAACTTCTTAAGAACTCAAAAAGTAGAACCAAGGAGGAAGGGGAAATATAATGGAAAAGAGAATGAAAGACAACAGCAAGAGGTGTGGAGATAATGAGGTTCCTAAAGGTGGGCCAAGCTGGTGACCAGCAGGCGGGGATGGTCTCCCCAGATGTCCCTCCACCGTCCCCCGTTAATCTCAGTGCTCCCAGAGTAGTCTGCCTGTGACAATGACAGCAGTTGCCGAAGCCAGAAGCCCAGAGTGGGAACGTGCGGATTTCCCCTCTCCTCTCTTGTGACATCCATCAGAAAGGGCTAGCTTTTGAGCACTGAGAGAGGAGGGAAAATAAGCAGAAGTAATTTATTCGGGATCTTTGAGAGGATAATAGCCAATTATTTGTTTATAACACTGGTTAAATTTTCATTAGGCAGATTAATGGAATATCATGTACTGTCAACATTGGACTGAGGGGTGGTCTGTAAGAGATAAACGGGCAAACAGGCTCTGTGTCTCTCTGAGTAAATTAGTTTTTGCTTTCCTGTTTTTCATATGAAAATGGGAAAGGTGGGCAAGGTGGTGCATTCTAAAACAGGTCTTGAGATGGGCCAAATTGGTTAAATATGAAAGCAATCCCGGTAATAAATACATTATAATAACTTGGCATCAGGGCCATAATTTTGATTTCATGAAAGTCTGGGATAATGTCAATTTTTAACCTGCTCTCTTAATATACATCTCCCCTCCCTGAATTCAAACGCTGCCTGCTGTGAGTTGAACACGCACTGCTTTGGGGGCCTGATTTCTCTGTAACATGTGCTCAGCATTACAGCCCATGAGTGCAAGAGCACCTCACCTTTCTTGTGGTTAGGTCATTGTCATCCTGGATGGCAGGAGTGGCTCCCCCGAGTGCTGTTATCAGGACCAGAATTCCTGGGGCTAAGCAGGGAGGGAGCATTGCTTATCAGTCCGGAAGTAGACAGAGAGGCATACACTCAGGGGTTTATTTGATGCTAAATCTCTAGTTAGGGGTGAAGACCAAAATGGGCTGGCTCTGGAACCTTGACATTATTCCATGTACAAATCACTGCATCAGACTTTCGAATCAAAAATTCCATCACAAAATGAAAATCACACATGCACGCACACACGCACTGAAATGGGCCATTTCATGACAACTGATATTCTGTAATTAAAAAAAAAAAGTCATTGGCAATTAAAAATGTTTAGTTTAATTAGCATTGCAGTCATTAAAGCTACAATATATAGAATGCAACTAAGAATTTTCGTTTGCAGCTCAACTCTGGATTTTTCAAAAATGTCATTACTTAGGAGGAAGATGGTAGAAAGTTATTTATTTCTTAACAACATAGAAGAGGGAGAGGAGGAGAGTTATAGCAAGAGACAAAGGAAGGCAGAGCAGGAGTGGAAAGAAGGAATGAAGGACAGAAGGCAGGGAAGAAGGGAGGAGAAAGACGAAGGAAAAGAAGGCAGGCAGGAAAAATAAGTGAGGGGTTAAGGGAGGAAAGGGTACTTGCAATACAGTGGAAAATCAACTAAATGAGATCTGTTCTTTCTGTAAAATACCAAAATTTGCAGCAAATATGTCTAATAAAATTTTTTCAAAAAGATAAGGCACTACTGTGAGTTTCTGCAAACCATTTTTTTTTTTTCTGGTCTGCATATTGACTTTTCTTCAAGATACTTCCACGCCCTAAAGTTAATTCCCAACATGAATTGGTTATACAAGTACGTTTGTTATATAAAAAAGAAAATTGGTATAGCTTTCCCTACCAAAGACATGTCGCTACAGCTCACACTGGTCAAGTCAAAGAAGTCCATGTCCAAGGTCCTGTGACTGGGGGACCCTTCATTGCATGTGGTTTGGGGAATGGAGAAGATAGAAGATTAGTGTCATTGCCTATTCTTCCTGCTGACTCTTGTCAGCAGTGACAAAGGGGGCATTGTGTGAGCAGTAACCCGCTGAACAGGGAGCAGGTGCATCTGGTGTGCTTGGGCAACCAGGGGCCTACAGGGAAAGTTGAGGTTCTCACCCCTTCTTCTAAGCAGTCTGAGTGCTTCCTTAGTATGGATTCCAAGTCAGAGAACAGCAAGGGGACATGCATTGGTGGTGGGTCAGTTGCTCTAAAGTGAGGAGACGATTCGAGGTCACACTTGTCTGCAGACTCTGAAGTGGTGAGGGCCCTTTCATTGCTGCTGCCTGGAGAATGACTTTCCCAAATCTTTAGGGCACTTATTTCATCAACATCCAACATGTGTGGACACAAATGCTTCCACAATTGGGCAGCTTTGGACAGAAATATTACAGCCTTCGGGAGGAGCTCAGCTGGAAGGTGGGTGGGAGATCATTTCAAAGTCTCTAGATACGAAGAACAAGCACAGGAAGCTGCCTTTAGATACAATTCACAGAATCTGGGCTGCAAAGGCCCTTTTGGTTATTCAAGAATTAAACTCCCTTTGGCTGGAGGATGCAGACAGACAACCCCAAATGTAGAACTTGGCACTGCTTTGACTGGCATTAAAGGGCAGTTGCAGAGAAGAAGACAGGGCAGGATTTTCCTAATTTGAAATATGAAAGATATTCTCTGGGCTATTACATCCTTTTAGTGAAGGCAATTCACATTCTTTTGGTGGTTTTTCCTACTTATAGTGATCAAATCCCAGAGTCAGAACTTCTAATGCAAACCACTTTAACTGTTGTAATTGGATCTAAAGCGAATGCAACCACCAAGTGGCCTACGACTGCCTGGCAATGTTCAATCAGGACATGATATTGCTTATGAAAGTGATATCTTACTATTGATACTTCTCCCAAGAGCAGCACAAATTAGAGACATACTTAAATGATTCCGAGGCCTCGCAAACAGACAGCATGGGAGGAGGCCACAGTTCGAGTAGAGATTCTCAGAGTAGAATGCACATTTCACTGTGGTCACTTAATAGAAACCCTATGAAAATCTTCGTTTGGGTCTGAGGGTAAAAGAAGTTCTAACATTTAGGGAACCACATGAAATATGGTTCTTAAGAGAATTCAAGAACTGATAATGCTGATGGCATCTGAGAGCAAACTTCAGGGGACTCTGAGATACATGGTCACAAAGTGAAAACACATGGACTTCCTCATCATTTCCACCCAGACAGGACCCTGCTTGAAGCTCACACACACACACACACACACACACACACACACACGTACATGCACATGCACATGCACATACACACACACACCAAACCTGGGGCTTTCAGATGATCTCTAAAGGTACAGAGGTCTGAGTTCTGTCAAGGGATGGCTTCAGCTCCTAAATGCCAATGTAAGTAATTACCACTATGTATTATAATATATTGAAAATGTACAACTAATAAAAAAAAGAAAAATGTACAAGTAATTACACAGCTCAAACACACTCATGTATCCAGCAACAGAACAAGAAATAGAACCTAACCTGCCTCCTATAAATCCCCCTGTGCTCTTGCCCAAGGGTTGCCATGAACTTGACTTCAAACAACAGAGATGAATTGAGCTGTCTTTAAACTTTATACCAATGGAATCATCTAGTAGGCACTTTGGGGGGCCCGCTTCTTTCACTCTACATTATGTCTGTTACAATCAACCAAATTTTGTTTGTCATTGTACATGGGTATAGTATTCATGTACATGTGTGTCTCATTGCAATATATTTTCCATTATCGAAATACACCTCAGTTTACTTATTTTTATTTCAGAATATTTACAAGGGACACTCCTGGCATTTTGGTGCTTCTACCTGGATGAGCCTGTGGGATACTTGGATCAGCCTGCACGTGTATGCTCTTCATTGTTTGTATTTTCTGATTTTAGGAATAATAATGTAGCAGTCATCAGAAAAATGTCAAGCAATATTTGGTATAGAGTCATCCAGATTCTTTCTCTCTCATATGTATGTGTGTGTGTATATATACGTTTTGTTCAATAAGGCAGAAAATCTGTCCTATGTCTGTTTCAAGCCATGGCATCTAAATCACAGAAAGCAGGGACTGCCAGTGGTCTCGACCCCCTAAATGATGTCATGGAGATGATAATCTCCAAATTGCCTCTAATCCTATAATGGCTTCCAACCCATATATTATGCTACATGTGACAACCCAATTACTAATACCACCATTTTCACGTATGCAAAGAATAGCTAGCTTTTCAGTCCTGTCATTAGATGAATGCACAGCTACAAATTAACTGACAATTTCAGTGCAATATGAGGAAGCTGCCATTTTTATTACATTCTAAAGAAAACCATAACCAAACAGCTATAGTGAAAGCCAAGCGTCATCCAAGCAGACTTGTCAATTAACAAGGCAAACGTATGTCCGGGGCCCCCACCTATTCTCTGAAGTAGGAAAGCCTCTGTGGTCGCTTATTTAGTCAAGAGGTTAACAAGGACCTACAGGCACTGGAAGTCCAAGGAACAAGTACAGAAATACAAACCTTTTGTACCAAGTTTTCCCAACTCTGATATTAGAATTAAAATCGGTGGGGGGGAAATCCTACAATTTGTGTCATTCTCAGCACCAGGACTACACAGTTATTCTCTGATGGGCCTTTTAGATCACCTAGTGTAGCCAAGACCCAGAAAGGAGAGAGGGCTCATGTGTGGCCAGACTCTGAATTTACAGCATCAACCAGTAGGCTGCCAAGACAGGTTGCGAGTCAATGGCCAAATTTTGAAAAGAAAGGAAAAGTCTCAATAGTAGAACATCTCCTTCAAGTTCTCCTCCACCCCAGGAGCATCAAATTGGCTCTTGTGTGGTTTTTACCAGTGTCTCCCTGTTTGCCTGCTCAAATAAACAATTTCTCCATGGATGCTCCAACATACTCCTCCTCCTTTAGGCTTCATTGTTTTCCAATAACTCAACACTTTTAAGCTTCATTTTGAGTCACCTTTTGTGGCTCCTCTATGAAATCTTGCCCTTTACCATCCCCAGGTAGGTCTGACCATTCCTTCTTCTGTGCCTCTGCTCCATTCCAAATACGGCAACTCCCGCACATTCCACTTTACAGATATGCTTATCTCCTCTAGAAGAGGATCCGCTCCCTAAGATGAAGGACTGTCTTTTACGTGTCTTTGTATTCACACAATCCCTTGCACATGGGAGGCACTCAATAAATATTTGTTGAATGAATGTTTGAATGAAAGATTGATAGATGATAGACAGATAAATAGATAGATAGACAGATCATAGATAGATACATAGATAGATACATAGATGATAGATAAACAGATAGACAGGTGATAGATAGATAGATAGATAGATAGATAGATAGATGAAAGGAAGGAAGGAAGGAAGAAAAGAAGATAGATATATGATAGATAGATAAAATATTCCCATATTCCATTTATGTGTCCTGGCCTGATTCACTCAAGTGGAAACAACTGCCCTTCTACAACCATCTAGTCTAGAACCTTCTTCTGAAAAGAATGTCACCAGCATGATATAGAACATAGGATTGCATATCCACTCTTTAGACTTCAATATGTTCTTCCCTCTTGGAAAAATATGGTGGCCCGCTGGCTGCAGTGGGAGCTATGTTCTCTGCAGAGTGGATGTATAAAACTAGATTTAAGCTCGAGCTGGTTGGCCCCAGATGGATGTGGTTGGGGTGTGGAAGAACATCTTGAACTATTTTCTAAACATTTCAGTTTCGGCAAAAACCAAAACATGTTTTGCCAATCACTTCCCCTTAATTTAAAAACCCATGGATTTCAAAGGAAATTTAATCTGAATGTTTCTACTTCATTTACCCCACCTCTTCAAAATGTTCTCCTGAAAAAGTGAACTGGTGTCCTAGAAGTTTAAAGGACCTTTTATGGTTTGCTGCTTTCTTTTAAACAATAAACCACTTAATGATTTGGGAAGGAATCAAAAAGCCCTAAATCTTGAAATAAAAGAAGAAAAAATAGTGCAAGTTGGTTTGAGTTTGAATCTAGGAAGTGGGCAACATGTTTTCCATGCTAAAACAAAGAAGAAATGGTTAAAGTTAAAAATTGAGAGAAATATAATTGTTTAAAAAGTGAAGAGATTATAAATGATCAATGGACAAAAATAAAGCTAGAGATTATAACAGATATTGGTTCTTCTGTAATACAGATGATTATAGATATTGGTTCACTTGTTCACTTTGGTTTCTTTGTGTTGGGGTCCAAGAGTGTGTTGTCAGCAACGCCTTAATCATAAGTGCATGTGACCATGGCAGAAAAATCATGACGCTTTAAAGTAATAGGCAGAATTGTAGGTCCATAGCTCGCTCTGAGCTCCTCATAATATGCCAGGTATCTCCCCACCACCTATGACTTCGTAACACAATTGTTAGGGACACTTGGGTGGGATTTGTCTACCATCTGCTTCCTGGTGCTTACCAGGGTGGCCACTCCCTGCAGACCTTACCTGATGTCCTTTTTTTCCCCACCAGATCCTTCCATTGTGTAAGTTACAAGTTGGGAACAGGCTGGGCCCCTGGGTCACTAGGGGAATTCACTGAGTCACTAGGGGAAACTCAGTGCAGAGCAGAAATCCAGTCATCTCCCTTGTCTCCATTAGTTAATATACTGTTTGACACCACTGTGGCCGGCAGAAGAATTAGTCCATCTCTCCCAGACCACCCACGCCACTAATAGCTAATAACTAACACATGGGGAGACCATGGCTAATGATATCCTTGGGTTCAGTGGTTCATTGTGTTTTTATTTCTTTTTCCCCCCACTTTATTAGCATTCACTCATTCAATTAACAATTGCTGAGTGCCCACTGAATGCCAGGAGCTGTGCTGGGCATTCTGGAGGACACAGATAGATGAGGGAATGATCCACTGTGATTAAGAAGCACATAGGCTGACAGAATTACTTGTCACATTGACGCTTTCATTCAAGCTCTGCTGTGGTCAATGCAGTGTCTATTAAGGAGGGTATGTTTTAAATCAGTCACTTCTACATTTCGAGAGGAACCCAAATTGGGAAGTCCCATTCTGCCTCCCAAAGAAGTGAGTTATTCAGTTAGCTTCCCCAAACCAATCAACATTTGATATATTCATGCAAGGCGAAGACCTCAGCAACAGATATATTACATAGATCTACTTGGGGGTAAAATGCAAAACTGGAGGCAATTCTTGAATACCTCCTAAAATACCAGAGGAGTGCAGGGAATATTAAAAAGGCCAATAAGAAAACACATAAATCATAGACTCTTGAAAAAGCTGTCTGAGAATACCTCCAAATGAGAACTGATAATAGAATTTTCTCCATCAATCAACGCATCTGTCTTTAGACTAGAAATCTTTGACTTTCTAAGAGCTTGCCAATCCTAGTCTTGCCGCATTAACTTGCCTCCCAAACAAAGATTCCAAGAACCACACGTTTTTAATTATACAAAGTAAAGGTTGATGAATGATTCATATAACTAATCTAAACTTGGGCCAGGTTAAAATAATACTGTGTAATAACTTATATTTATATAGCTCATTTTCTTCAGAGCTCAAAGTAGTTTTCAGATATTATCTCGTCTCTTCTCATAACATCGTTGTGAAATAGACATGGTAAGGGTGTCCTCACTTTCCCTCCATGGACAGGGCAATAAAGGGCCAGAAATTTGCAGATCCAAGTCCAAGATCATACAGGATGGCTGGCAAAACTCAGGACCATATCTATTAATACACTAAGGAGAGCAGTCATCTCAAAAATCTGAAAATTCAGGGACAATGGCATTGACAAAGCAGGCTCCCTTCCTGATGGCAGATAGCCACAGTAATGGTGGAGGCTGGGATAGTGACAGCTCTAGGACATCACATTCCCTTTGTCTCAATAGCTTTTGGGGGTAATCGGAGGTACTTAGGGGTCCGAGGCATTGAAGATATAAGAAATTCTGCACCAAACACATGGCTTCCTTAGTTTCAAGATTCTTCCTCTCACATAGGTAATAAGGACAGCTGCTGAATCAGCATGGTTGCTGCAGCAGACCTCAGGGCCCCACCTAGCTTCCTTGGGCCTTAATACCTTTTGGTCTGCCACTATCTGCACACCTGTGTATTAACTTCTCCCTGAATGGACTTGTGTGTGAATGTCTGAGCTCCCCATCCTTTGGGTAAAATAACTGAGGGTCCTTAGTGCTTCCTAGAACCTCCCTGTGGAATTAAGGCACCCACAGTGGTCACTGGGCAGATAACACACACTTTAGAGCAGCCTTCCCATCCCTGTCTCATCTCCCGACAGACGACTTGCCCAGAATTCTTGTGTCAGGGTCAGCTTCTGGGGGATCTTAAGCCATGACAAGAATCCTCTCCATCTACTGGATATCTTGATGACTCGTTGTGGAGCCACATCCACAGACCAAACCTCCATGAAAACGTGTATCTGTCCCTCTCCCAGGGTGTCAAGTTCCCCAAGTTCCCTATACCCCAGGGAAGAAGAGGGTATTGTTAAATCTGGGGGAGGACCAGAGCAAAGAGGCATAAAAGTATTATAGAAGGGTGCTGAAAACCTGAAAAAAAATCATCTCAGACTCTGTTTAGGTGTGCTTTCTTCCTTCCTTCCTTCCTTCCTTCCTTCCTTCCTTCCTTCCTTCTTTCCTTTCTTCCTTTCCTTTTCTTCTTTATTGTCTGGTGAGGACTGCTTCAGGAAGTTAGAAATGAGTAGACTTTTGAAATCCATACCTTCATTCTTTAATGTAGTTTAGATAAGTCTTTTATTCTACCTATTGTACGGTCACTGACACATGTGAGAGGTGCAATGCTGTTTGAATTTATTTTCTTAGGTATGTCAACCATATGTGGTACACTTAAGTATGTAAGTCAGTGTGATGAGTATATTTGCCCTCTAGTGGCTTAGTAGTTATTTGCAGAATGTAAATTCATTTCATCCATCCATCCATCCATTCATTCAGTCAGTTAGTCATGTGATTACAGAACCCTTATTCTGTTCCAGACATAGGCTATGAGCTGAGGACATAAACAGCTGTGGTCCCTGGCCTCATAGAGCTTACAGTTTTGTGAGGGAAATATCAATAGATATGGAAGCAGGTTAACACTAATAATCAAATAATTGAAAAATTCCAATCATACCTATGAAGGAAAACAATGAGATGCTGTGAGAGAAATACAGGACATATATAACTTGAAGTGGGATAAAAATCAGAGAAGTCCTCTCCTAGAAGTGATATTTGAGCTGAAGTCTGAAGGATGAACAGTCAGGCAAAATGCAAGGAAAAGCACTCTACACAGGGAAAAGCACGGGGAACAGTATGTGCAGAGGTCCTAAGAATAAGGTGACCAGACATCCCGCTTTTGGTGGGACAGTCCCAATTTTTAACAAATTGTCCCGCGTCCCGCTGCGTTCTAAAAAAGTCCCGATTTTTGGAAAGAATGCACGACAAGCTAGGGAATGGTGGGAGATAGACCCAATTTTTCATCAAGAACTCCCCCCCCCGCCCCCGGTGAATGGTGTCCTGCTTTACCAATGTTAAAATCTGGTCACCTTACCTAAGAAGGAAAAAAATTTGAAATACAATCTCAGAGAAAAATAGCCCAGAAATTAGTCACACAGTATGGATTCTGGCAGGTTGGGTCCCAGAAATCTTACCACTGCAATTAGCTCTATGACCCTGGGTGAGACATTTAACTGCTCTGTGTCTCATCTGTAAAGTGGAGACTGCAACAAAAGTAAGTATCCCAAAGTGCTCAGCACACCATAGTCACTCGGAAATGTTTCGGTTACACCTCAGAGCACGTGGGTTGAACTGGCATAGAACTGGCCAAGTCTTAGTGGGCCATTCCCACCACACACACACACACACACACACACACACACACACACACTTTTCCTCATGTCTCAGTGCTTCATTTCCTTCAATGGCAGGACACATTTTTCTCTAGAACCTCACTACTCAGAGCATGTGGTCTGAGGGCCAGAAGCCCCAGCCTCATCAGGGAGCTTGTCAGACATGCCCAACCTGTGGTCCCACCCCAGACATCCTCAATCAGAACCCACATTTTACAACCCCTCCCCCACCCCCCACCCCCACTCTACGTGACCCCTGCACATCCAAGGGTAGAAGTGCTGTGTTAGAGGGCTTGAATGCCATGGCCCCTCCCAGTCAAAACACCAACACATGTCACCATGAAATGTGCTACCAGGTGACATCTCTTTCCTATTTTGATTTCTACATGGTACCTTGAGCAAACACATGGAGCCTAAGATCCAAAGGAGAACAGATTCTCATGCCATTTACACAGGAATTGAAAGGTGGGGACGGGTATGCAGTTGGAGCAGGCAAGGGGGAGGGGTGATGTAAGGGGAGAGAGAAAGTGAGAAGGAATACAATTTTTCTCTTTGGATAACCCCCAAATTTCACCCCACCTTTCCTTTAAAGAGTCTTTCTAAGAAGTGATCGATGGGTTCCTTCTTTCATATTTGGTCACCCTTAAAATAAAAGTTCTCCCCACTCCCATCCACCCAAAACTTTCAATTCATGTCACTGTGTTGAAATGTAATCTTATGTTTGCTTATATTGCTATCAAACATAAATGAAGGGAAGCTAGGATGGCTCAGTGGATTAAGTGCTCGCTTTGCAGCCCCAGGGGCCGAAGATTGAGTCCTGGCCCCGGCCTGTGCAGATACATATGCTGAACTGGGGTGTAGACCCAGTTCAGTTCTCGCCAGGGCGAGCATCCCATGTGGGAGGCCCCCAGCCTCATTCCTGCCCTGCACAGCCCCTACCCACCTGTGTGGAATGAAACCGTGTCGAAAACTGATGATGTACAACAATGGAGTCTGCTCTGGGCCCTCCCCCCTCTCTCTGTCTCTCTCTCTGTCTCTGTCGAAAGCAGTAAAATAAATCTTTAAAAAACAGAGAAATAAATGAGGTTTTTAAAAGATGATAAGCATGTGAAAAGATAAAGCAATACTGCCATAATAAAACAAGACTAAAAAATATAACTTTACTTTTGTAAAAACTCCCCAGGTTTCCTATGTGTTTTATAAATAATGAATGACTTTGGGATGTTTCTAATATTATTTACAACACAGAGAACAAAGCACAAAAGCTTGTAAGCTGCTTGTATTATCTGAACATCAAGCAAGAATTCTTAGCACCATTTCCCTCTTAAATGTACAATTTAGATTTTGTCACATTTGTAATTACTTTGAGCATTTCACACACACAACACAAAAGATTCTGATGCAACATTTCCTTTGATAGCCTATTATGTTCGATGTGAATTCTAAATCAAATCTTGTTACCAAGTAATATTGCACATTAGAAGTTTTTAGAGTTTATTTGCAAAATATTAATAAATAAATCAGCCCATAATAATCTCCAATGAAAACAAATCAAGGAGGCCTTCCTAATAAATCTGAATTATTGTTTGATCATCTTTGCGATATGATTTAGGTACTCTTACTACAGACAATTGGCTGAAAAATAACTTAGTTGGGCAGAACAGTCTCTTCCTCAGTCCTTTAAGCACATGTTTTAAATAACATCCATTTGATGATGGGTCTCTACCCATGTTTAAGGGCACACACTGGGAGCAACTGAAGGATTCCTATAAGGAGCTCTTGAAAAAAGACCCCTCCATCTCGCTGGGAAACAAACCCACGTCTCCACAGCAGAAGATAACAGGGGGGTCCACATTGTTTAAATATCAAGCATACTTGACACTTTTCTCCCCTGACCTCAGACTGGAGTCTTTCAAGTCAGTGCGAAAGATGTGTGCATCTGGAGGGGACCTGAAGTTTAAGGATTCCTTCATTCATTCCAAGATGTGCATCGTCCTTAAGTTCAGGGAATTGAGGGGAAAGGTGGGAACTTTATTAAAACCTAAACTAGAACCCATACACTATTTTAAGAAGCCTTTAAAAGAATGACTCACAGAAACATTAAGACATTTCCCCTGAAGTCACACCCTCCCATTCATAGAACTGCCTTTCAAAAAGTGTTCCTATGCAATAGTAACTGTGCATTCCTATGAAATAGTAACTTTTTTGCTGGGTGTGCAGTTTTGGGAATATGTCTGTAGAACTGTAGGGAACGAATGCATATCACATTCATCTTTGTTCTTTCCCATTCTGGCTGTAATTGGGAACTCAATGAATGTTTGTTGAATGAATGGACAAATAAATAGGTGGATGGAAAGTACAATCAATGGCTAAATATCATGCTATCTTTCCAATCGGATTTGAATTGTAGAAGCGCAGAGGTGAGAAGGAATGAAGTAGGATATTATTTGAGATTGTATTTTTTAAAGATTTCATGTAACAGAAACTCAATTCAAGCTAAACAGCACAAGAAAAAAAAAATCCTGAGTCGTGTAACTATGTGAAGTCCAAGAAGTAGGGCCAGCTTCAGGTAGGGCTGGATCAAGATGGTGGAATGGCATCCTTGGGGGTTTAGTTGCTCATTTCCTTTCTTGCTCCCACTTCCCTCCATGTTGGTCTGTTTCTCTGGCAGCTTCAGGTTTCCATAGTCTTTGCATCACTTGCTCTCAAAAGGACAAAGACCATCCGGCTCTCAGTTCCTTCCTCTTCCCATTGCCCACCTCCACTCTTTACTTCCACCCTGACACAACACAGATATATACCATGATCCCTTAGCAGTATGTCATGAGGTTTGGAAAGGAGTATGAAAGCCTAAACTCATAGGCAATACATTAAAAAGATAATTTTAAAATGTTTTTTTTCCTTTTAGCAATTGAAATAGAGTTCTCTTTTGTAATAAAACAGCAATTGTTAACCTCAAGAATCTTTTCCTATAATTTCACACTGTTATCCCATTTTAGAGAAATAACATTTTAATGGCAATTGAAGCACAGAAAGCCTAAGGTACTTGCCTAAGGTCACACAGCTATCCCCTCGCAGAGCTGGGGTGCAAACCTATCAGCAAAGCCAGAGCCCTGATCTTTCTTCTCAGCTGCTATGCTTATTTCCTCCTTTATGAATTAATACATAGAAAGTACTTACAATAAATAGTGCCTAGCACACAGTAAGCACTCAATAAATGCCAGGATTTCTTAGGGGCTGGAGATTGGGAAGGGGTGAGAGAGAAGGCAGGAAACCAAAACTTAATAAATCAAATGTCCTGGTTAATAGTGTTCTGGCTCGCTGGTATTAGACTACATTGAGTTGACGAATGTCAGGCATTCCGCTATGAGGCTTAATTCGGCACATGTTTAAGGCAGCTCTGGCGTTTATGATTTTTCACCCAGAGATGAGCCTCTGAAAGCAGGCTCCCATAATTGAGGCCGCCTTTTCCAGCCAATCGCAACGCAGAGCTACCCTGCAGCTGAGTGCAATTTTAATTCTGCTATGGAAATTGTATGAGTTCCATGCACTAGCGTTCCAAATGTTTTACTTTGTAGTTTCAAGAAAGAAAAAAAAAAATACCAGAAAACAAACACGTAGGCTTCTTAGAGAAAACTTCAGACACCAAAAGAATGTGAGAGCATTTGAACTTTGGGCAAATGATAGGATCTCAAACTGAGACTCCTGTAGGCGCCACACTCTCCCAGCCCCGGGGAATGGACCTGGGAGATTGACACCTGTCCGTTCTGTCTGCCTCACTGGCAGTTAAATATCCACTCCGGCGACACAGCCACAAGTGGAAGCCTCCCCCAAACCCTCCATTTCTCCCTCCGCCAGAGAATGTATTCCTCGTGTCGCAAGCATTCTTCTATAAAGGAGAAGTGAGTTCCTGAGATGGAGACCCGGAGGTCCCGAGCAATACAAGGATTACTAAAGACGGGGCATCTTTCTAAAGAGGGACGCAAGCTGTTAACTGACATTGACATGCATTAGCCAAAAGGCCAAAGCAGGTGTCTAGCTCTGCCGATTCAGCACAAAGGAGAGGACTCAGGCATTATGATCACAGGGCCATTCATGTTGCTATAGGCTATAGTAGTGTGTTCACACTTCCATAATAAACCTATTTTCAGGGGCTTATAATTCAACCGTAAAAATCTGCTCCCTCCTCCAACTTGGCAGAACAAAATCTCAGACTCCAAGCACAGAATCTCTCCCACCCTTGCTCAAAATATTTTCTAGAGATGTGTGTTGGATAGGTTCAAATTTACAAAATGCCAAAAAAAAAAAAAAAAAGGGGGGGGCTGTGAATAGCTATTTTTCTTTAGTTGATATATACAGACAACTAATCGGTACCTCTGTTAATAGGAAGCATCAGCTATTTTGATTGGTTTTGCATGAAAGGTTGTCAAGTTGGAAAGAAGTTAAACATCAATCTGAAATGAATTAGAGAGCATTAGACAATAATTAAACTGAAATTAGGCCATCATTTATTCATCAAGTCACCACTAGGGAGAGAATCCAATCCTCGTAGACACCTTTAAAATATTTAGATATCTTAAACACCTTGGCAAGTAGGGAAAGAATGATGGGATTGTGTCTGCTCAGAGTGGTTTGCTGAAGACAGTAACTGAATTTTAAATGCTGCTGAGCCCTGGTGGGGGTGTGGGGGTTGTGGGCGGGAGGGCAAAGCTGCCTTTCACTTGTGCTGACTATTAAAATTGATGGGTGATTAAAGGAAAGAATCTCGCCTCTCCATCGAATGGCCTTGGTCCCAGAATCTCCAGGGTCGTGTGGGGCAGCATCGGCAGGTGGACGACACATTTCTTTAGCTTCCTCCTATGAAGTTTACTGCCAGGACAACTGGGCCTCATCCCATGGGGACCTTGTAGAAGGTGCCTCAGAACTGTCTCTCTAAAGGGAAGGCTGGGCCATTCACCCATTCAGAGAGTTAACTTCCCTGCATTTCTGGAAAAAGGCAACAACTGCATTCAACCTCTGATCTAAATGCATGCCTAAGAGATGCTAATGACTATTGATTTGGAACATCAGATTTTATCTTGCCCACGAGTCTCGACCATTTCTGCCCCCATCTCTCCCTGGGGCTCAACCACTTCTTTCCTGGGGACCTGTCCTAGCTTCATGCCAGGCCTCAAGCTGTTCCTGTGGTGCTCAGTGAGCCCTGCCCAGGTCACTCTGTCCCCTGATCTGCACTCGCATCGTTCAGCTCAGTCACTTCCTTCTTGAAGGCTTTCCTGACATGCTCTGCACTGGAAGAACTGGGCGCCTGTCCAGGCTCCGTCAGAGCCATCGGGCCCTTCGGCACTTGTCTGTTCTGGGGCTGCTGCCTCTACCAGACAGGAAGCATCGTGAAGGCTACCGAGCCTCTTGTTTGTTCAGATGGGGAAACTAAGGCTCAGGAATGAGGAGCACCTGGCCTTCCGCTTACGGCCAGTGAGGGTGAAAGGGCTGCTTCGTCTTTCATTATAGCCCCCCAGTTCTTCCTCACAGAGGGTGCTGAATCCCATAGGAACTCAGGACTAAGCAGGAGGTTCAGTTATCTGGGACCTGCTGCTCCAAGTGTGGATCACAGGCCAGCAGCATCGGCCTCACCTGAAGCATGTTAGAAACACAGACTCTCAGGCCCTGCACCGGTTCCCTGAGTCAAAATCTGCATTTTCATAGCCTGCCCAGGTGCCCTGTGTAAGCATCAGGTTGGAGAACCACCGAGTGAGTCCAGGGGCACTGTCACACATAGACCTTGCCCCTGGGGATTTCAATCACCTGGGAGCTTTAAAAAATACCGATGTATGAGTTCCATCCCAGACAGGCACAGCCAAGGAGTAAGAATTGCTTTAAAGCTCCCAGGGTGGTTCTGATGTGCAGCAAAGTTCGAGAACTATGGATCTGACCCCTCGTGCCCACAAAGGGGCCTGCTAACCCCTGCCTGAATCGTGCCAGGCAGCACCCTCACTCGCTTATGGACAGCCTTGCCATCTTTGGACACGTAGTTGTTCTCCGTCGAAGAGCAGAAGGGTCTTCCTTGGAGATAATCTACCCATCCAGGGTTCCCCACCTGACTCCTTGGTCACTTGCATTGGTCCATGTCACAGGAGAGCTAGTTGCTCATAGGAACTGCCCACCTCACACAGGTGTGTGAAGTCCTCGTTTATTTCATACTCACGTGCTATGCCTCGTACATGTCACGTGGAGATGTACATGTTCTCTCTGATTGGGGTTGTTCCTGTTTCCTAGAAAACAGATTTTTTCCTAACTCCTAAGTATCTGGAATGACCCTGGCCTGCAGGAACTAACTAGAATAATGGTGATGGAAGCATTTTAACTTTGGTTTTAAATTTGGTGCTGTTGATGGTTTTTGTTTTTTTTTTTTGCTTGCAAAAAGTAAAGTTGATGGATTTCCTAAGAGACTCTTTAAATATTTTTGTGTAGAATCTTAAGTCTTCTCATTATGTCACTTTGCTTCCCTTGTGTCATTAATCATTTATAAGATTATCACTTTAAGACTTATCTTGACATCATGTCAAAGGAAAGCTTAGATGCTGGAAAACATCTGCAGGGAGGTTAGTTGGAAGTGAAAAGGTGGGCAGAAAGAGCCTGCTTGCTCTCTCTTTATCCGGTTCATTCTGTCTTCTTCATGTAGTGGTTTGCTGTCTGTCCTGCCATCCTATTTGTCACTTGGACTGCTTTGTACACACTTCCAGTTGTGTGAACACAGAAAGAGAAGGCTATCCTTCTGGTGAGCTGAGAAAGTCCCCTCAGATGATTAACAGATGAGCGCTAGAAAGTGTAGCATTTCAAAGCTGCCAAAACTTTGTGGAATATTTGACATTTCGGTGGATTCATCTGTTTCACAGCCATTGTTCGCCTGGTGTATGCCTCTTGGGGACATGTGCTTTTGGTTTGGCCTTTATTGGTTTTGTTCTTTATTTCCACTCTTTCCTTCACACAGGCACATAGGAAATCATGACTGAAGTCATATTCATAAAGTGGGGGGTGGTGTGAATCGAAACAAATATTCCCTTTCTTCTGAGGAAGAGACGACTCTGAAAACAGTGCAGGGCGATTGATCATCTCGCTGCTGGTGTTGCTTTTGATGGAGTGGAGGGGACGGCTGGGAAGAGAGACCTGGTTAAAGACCATCTTCTGTTACGCTCCACGAGGTTCAAAAAGTTCCAGGAAGTTTAAACCACGGTAATATCCGTGCGTCTGCCGTAATGACCAAGTTGATAGATTTTTATTCAGTTGTACATCCAAGGGAAACCTTCTCCATTTCCTCTCTCCACCTAGAAACGGTTTAGCCATGTGGAAACACGAGTCTTTAAACACATTCACGTGCACTGAGGTAGGCATTTATTTCAGTGGCTTCCATGGAAAGATCTGGGCTCTTTCATATGTGTCCATAATCTCCACATAAACAGCAGGCAGAGGACAACTGTGGGAGTGTCTTCTGGAACAAACATGGTACCGAGAACATGGTGAGAAGCAGCCCTGATTTTAGTATGAGGAATTAAATTAAATAAATATCCTAAATATTGGTGTGTGGGCAGGGGGTTGGGGGAGAAGCTATGCTCCAAAAAGAAGTACTGGCCTCCCTTTGTTTTTATTTTCATGAGAACTGATGACAATTATTCAACTCAATTAATGTTCTATGTTGACGGAGTCATTTACCAGCAGCAAGAAGTTCACAGGCAAAAACCTGTGCTGACCCTGAACACCCTTCCACACATGTACATACACACAATACACACAATGTAGATGCTCAGAAATATGTACCTATATCACAGAAGTCGTACTTTGCTGCTCATGAGGTCACTTATAACCTTCCCTTTTGCCCATTTTTCATGACCCCATCCACCTGTGGTCCTGGGCCGTGTGTATGTGCTACAGAGCCTGGACACAGAGGGGCTGGAGAGCGGGGTGTACATTGGAAGAGAGGATGTGAGGGGAGAGGCCCTTGACATGAAGATATGAAGGTGTTCATAAAATAAAACAGATAAAATGCTGAAGCTCTCTATTTATGGTGATTAAATTACTTCTCCCCTATCCTGGCACCACCCCCAAACAGGCAAAGACCCTACTGAGTTGTCACATGCGAACAGAGAAATGCACGAATCCTAAGCATCCAGAGGTGACATTTTACATGGGTGTCCATCACTCACATTGTGATCTAGAACATTTTCCACCCACAAATGGTTTCTCATGCTTCTTCCTAGTCAATATTCCCACCCAGAAGCAAAGCACTTCTGTGGCATCTATCACAACTGTCTGTCATTATCCATTGGTTTTGAAATGACAGGAAGTTAAGTATCCTAGAGAAAGACAACCAAAAATAAATAAATGAATAATAACAAGAGTAATAGAAATCATTTGTTGGTCATTTACTATGTGCAGACACTGTGCCAAGCACTTCGTTTTAACATCATCGTTTGTCTTTATATCAACACTATGGATAAAGTATTATCCCTATTTAATAAATGAGAGCATTTAGCTCAGAAAAATTAGGTGATTTACCCAAGGTCACACAAAGAGGGTGGAGTCAAGACTTGAACATGGGGTTATTTCTTCAAAGCTTGAGCCCTGAACCACGGTGCTGTATGACCAAGAAGCACTACACTGGCTGAAGTTCAGGTGGGTACCGGACGATCTTCTATTAAGCCAGACAGGCCTAAAATATTATAATGCCATTTAAAAATTCTAGGTCAGATATGGATTAGGTTGAAACCTATGAAATTGTTAATATACTCATATGACTGTTCTTGATCTGTAAGATGGTAATTGCATATGGTTTAACCTCATTCCTTAATTAATGAACAACAAATTTCATCCGAATGCATGACTAGACTGTTGCTACTCATTCATTTAACAAATGTCTGTTTAATCTCTGCCAAGTGCCAAGCATGGGGAGAGGCAATGGGAATACAGAAGGAAAGAAAACAGTTTATAATCTCACCTATCCACTTTTAATAGGTCAAATGGAAAAGGCACCTTCATGAATCAGAAATTTGTTCCTAAAAACAAAATCACCTTTTCTATACCAAAGCCATCTTAATTTTTACAATGGTCAATGTTCTCACGTGTTGGAGGCTGAGGCTGTGAGGTTTGTTATTCTGTACTTGTAAAATTAGAAAAGTGATTAATATATTTTCTAACGATTTGTCACAAAAGTTCCTCAACAAATATACCACATATGGTGAACCTTCTGTTAATTCAGGGTTTTGTTAAATAGTATAAACAGTAGCTCAATGTTTTTTCAAAAAGTCCCTGAGTTATTGACTCTAAGCAATCAGATGCTATTTTGCATATGATTTGCATATTGTTACTATAATACCCAAATTCACTGAACTCAGTTTTCCCCACCCCATCACCTACCTTGAACTCTTTGCACTTTCTGTTTCTAGGGTTCTCACACCTCTTGGAAAATAAACAAATGAGTTGGGATTCTTTCAGGGGCATTCAGCTAAGGCTATACTAGTTCTTGCCAGCTAGTAGAATTTTTTTTAATAAGTTTGATTTTTAGGGCACTTTAGGTTCACAGAAAAATCTAGTGAAAAATACAGAGAGTTCCTATATATTCTGGCCTCCACAAATTCACAGTCTTCCTAATAGAGTTTTTTATTTGTAAAGATATTTGGATCAGAAAAAAAATACCGTGAAAGGAAGTGTTGAAAATGGAGTGTTTGAATCAAGATCACAATAAATCCAGACCCTAGAAAAAAAATTAATAACATTCTGACTTACTTTATGAAACCAGAAAAAGACCCAAGTCTTATAAAATAGTACTACAATAGAAAACTATAGACCCAATTCCCTTGTGGCCACCAATGCAAATTGAATCCAGCAATACGTTTTAAAATGACTGTGTCATGACTAATGAATCTTGGATTCATTCCAGAAATGGAAAGATAACCTAGCATTAGAAAATCTGACAATATAACTTATTATATCAACAAATTAAAGCACAAAATATGGTTATATTAGCATTTGATAAAATTTAACAGCCATTCTGAACAACAAAAAAATTTAGTAAAATAGAATAAAAGAAAATGATTTAAATCAAACTTGTCCAGCCTTCAGCCCATGGGCCCCATGTGGCCCAGGATGGCTTTGAAGGCAGCCCAACACAGATTCGTAAACTTTCTTAAAACACCACGAGGTTTTTTAGCTACAATAGCTCACCAGTTATTGTTAGTGTTAGTGTATTTTATGTGTGACCCAAGACAGTTCTCCTTCTTCCAGTGTGGCCCAGGAAAGCAAAAAGATTGAACACTCCTGATTTAAATAATATAGTAAATGCCATTTACCCCAGTCTTATAATAACAGTTATATCAAGTTGCAAAATACTGAAATCATTCATATTAAGTAAATAAATTAGAAAGTTTATTATCATTATTATTTGAAAAAGTTTTAGAAGTTTAGCTATTGTGATAAGACAAGAAAATAAATTAATTGCTACAAATGATGAAAATGAAGAGAGAAAGCTACCGGTATCTTTGTATGAAATGGTAAAATTCAACAGAAGTCTTTAGCACAACAGGTCCAGAGATGGAGCAGCATGGTGAACACCCCTCTTCATCATGGCTGATTTATCTGATGTTGCTGCTGCTAAATGTGTAATCTGTCAGCTACAGAGACCAATGCTGAGCCCTCAATATGGCACCAATCCTTGAGAAAGAAAAACATGCCATTTGGTGATAAGTTGTTTACATTTCCTTTTACCCCTTTCACCTGGAGGAGGTGACAATTTGCCATTATTGGCATTGGAACATACCCTGGACATGATTTTGCCTTTCTTACCTGTGCTGTCTTTTCCAGAATTCCTATTTAAGAACTCACAGTTTCTGATTTATTAAACATGGGATCTTCCAGCACATCACCTGGACCCACTTTACAGTAAGGGGGAACAGCAATGGGCTCATGTTCAGAGTTTCCACTAGTCCTGCCATCAACTACCGTGTTGTTTAGGGCCTCCTCTGCAGTGGATACTCTCTGGTGGGCACTGATGGGCGTCGCTATGTATCTACTCTCTTGGGTCCATCCACATGCTTTTTTCTCAGACCTCTTTTCCGCTGATCTTCTAATCTTTTCAGATACCTGCCCAATCAGGCCAGTCACCATTTCTCAGGAGTCTATGCATATCCTTATAGCAGGTCACTTCTCCCTCCATGCCAAGTTTGTGGTCAGATGTACTCCTTGAAGCTCTGCTCACTGGGAGAATTTTCTGTCCCATTGTTGTCAGGGTTTTGCCCCTCAAGAGAGTATAGTGTGGCAGCATTCATTTTTAGCTTGTCATAATATACTGGCCTGTGACCCACAGAACTGGGTTTTTCCTCCTCTGTGAGCTGGTCATTGGGACCCCCTCCCCCCACCCTCATGTGGACATAGGTGTGAGCTAGGGGACAGGCGAGGTAGCTGGCAAGGTTATATTTTATCTCCCATCAGTTTCCTAGAGAATGTTAATTCCCTGGCACTTCAAGAATTATGGCAATGTAGTGGGGAGGTTGCAGGAATATGGGCCAATCATACCACAGCTTCTGCCACACTAGCAGAAACACCAGTTACAACATGGAAATGAAAAGAAAAATCCTACTCGCCATATTAACCAGGAATAAATTTAATAATAAAGGCATAGAGCCTATATAAAGAAAGCTATAAAATTTTATTGAAGATCTTAAAATAAGATCCCTCCCCAAATGGAGAAACATATCATGTTTCTGGTATTGAAAAGCTAACTATCATAAAAACATCAATCTTCAAATTAACTTAGAAATGAAATGCAATTCAGTTCAGCATCCCAGTGCTTTTTTGAGGGGGAGGGAGGGTTCTAGATGTGCATGAAACTATCTTAAAGTTTATATATAGTAATAACTAGATGAAGATGACCAGAAGAAATTTGAAAGAGAAAAATATTTGGAAAGATTTCCTTACAAAATAATGAAATTCATTATACTGGACTCTATAACATGTGTAGATGTGTAATGTATATGCATGTATGTGTATCATATACTATACTACACTATAATCTAAACAATATGCCATTGACAAAGGGATAAATTCATAGATCAAGAACAAAATAGAGAAGCAGACATAGATCACAGTCTATGTAGGAACATCATAGATGTAAAAAGTGGCATTTTAATTCAATGTGAAGCCAATAATTTATATATTAATACTAAATGACACAGGAACAACTGGTTGGGTATTGGGGTGGAGGTGAATGCTGGGTCTCAAACCTCACATCATAAATGAAAATAAATTCCAGATGAAATTCTCAAAAGTACGAGTTTGGAAAAAGTTCAGTACTTTCCACTCACGAAACAGGTGCCCTGGGCTCTGTTCTCGGGGAGGGGAGTGAGGATGGGCTCACTGCTATTTTCTTGCTGTAAAAGTAATTGCGGCTTTGGACAGTAAATTTTAATCATTATACCGAGGCTCAAACACATCTTTATTAATCAAAATAGGAGCCGTTACAATCAACACATTTTTTGCCAACAAGAAATAAGTTCATGTATTCCTGACACGTAAAAATCCGTGCTTCTGGATTCACCCAACTCTTGGAAAACATTTTCTGCATCCTGCTGGTTGAGGAAGTATTTTCCCTGCAAAAAATTGTCCAGATGCTTGAAGAAGTGGTAGTCAGTTGGCGAGAGGTCAAGTGAATACAAGTTTTGAGGCTGTACCATTCCTTGGCAAATTCCAATGACTGGGATGTTGAAGGGATTGGGTATTATGTCCCAAAGCCCTTTTCCAAAGTGAGCCTGTCCCCATACCAGGACAATGCATCATTCATCCCCGCTTCCCCCTTAAGGCTTTGTATGTCCAGCACACAGTAAACACCCAATAAATGTTAGCTATCATTATTACCGTTAATATAGTTCTCATTTCCCTGTGTCACAGTATGAAGTAAAAACGAAAGGTCATTACCACCAAACATTCTCTCCCAACATTCTGGACCTCAACCGCATCCTACCTAATCATAAACTCACAGGCCCTGGGCTCCATAGGAATAGCTAACACACTGGGTCACAACGACATGCATGCCCAGTCGCACCTGCTTTCCCGTACTTACTATAGTTATTCTTATTGTTCCACCAGCTCCATGGCATTAACACATGACTATTTATTTTCCTTTATAATTGTTTGCAAAGGCTGTGATTTCACTCTTTGTGAAAATCCAATCTAAGTAGGTCTACTGGTAGCCTATCATTTGCTTTTTTTTTCCATTAAAGAATTTTTCTCCATTGACGTTGAGAGATAAGATACTGTGCTCAACTTGACCCTATCAAGCTAGACTAATCCCCATGTCATATTGTTCTTTTTTAATTAGACTTCCCAACAGTTTTGCGAGTTCCAAGCTGAGACTCCTTGGGGATTGGTGAGATCTAAAAAATGATTTTTCCATAAAGTAATCCTAGAAAAGCAGAAATCCTGAAACATGTTGCTTTGGCCCTATACCAGCAGAGCTTGTACTAATGGGAGACGAACTGTGGCCCCTTCTCTACCCTAAACTTCCTTCTGTCCAGATTGGAGCGGTCACTTCCAAGGCTGTTTGAGGTGCTGCCCATTCTTATACTGAATTAGGAACTTGAGATATTATCTCTCCATTCTTTTAAATAGATAATGAGTTTTTGCAGAGGAAGCTAACATTTATTAAATGGCTACTGTGTGACCAGGCACTATGCTCAACTCTTTATATGTACAAGCATAGTAAGTATAATATTTGAACTGCCTTTATTTGTTTTAAATAACTTCTTTAAAATTTTGTAACAGTTTAAGATTAACAAGCAGTTGCAAAAGGTACAGAGAGTTCTCATGTACCTTTTGCCTAGCTTCCCCCAGTGATAAAATCTTACATTAACTGTAGCATGCTGTCAAAACCAGGAAACTGACATCGGTGTAATATATTAACCCAGGCACCACCCTTGTCAGATTTCACCCGAACTGCTTGCAATTGAGTCTGGCTCCTCATTAGTTATTTGCAACTTTGGGAAGACACCCAACATCTCTGTGCTTCAGCTCACTCATCTGTAAATGGAGACAATAATCATACCTTCATCACAGGATTATTGTGAGAATTAAATAAGATTGTCTGTTATTATTTGGGAATCCTTCCAACAACCCTATGAGGTAGTCAGTGTGGGAGATTGCCAAACTGGCTGCCATTACCCCCCTTCCTTGAAGACCTTGTGTTTCTCCCCAGGAAGGGGTGGAGTTCATTTCCCTGCCCTCTGGATCTAGGTTTGGCTAAGTGAGACTTGCTTTGGCCAACTGAACATAGCAGAAGTGAGGATGTGCCAGTTTTGAGCCTCTGTCTCAAAAAGCCACATATTCTCTCTCTTTCTCAGAATACTGCTTCTATCACACGAACAAGCCCAGGCTCGCTTGCCTCATGAGGAGAGACATATGACCCAAATCACGTCCGTCACCCCAGCAGCCAAACCCCAGAGGCAGAGCTGACCTGCTGACAACTGTAGACACGAGAGAGCCCAGGAGAGACCAGAAGAATGACTCCCAGGGAGCCCAAGAAATGCTTGTTACCCCTAAATTTTTAGGGGTTATTAGGCTGCTATAAATAACCAATACAGATGGTATCATGAAAATACTAATAGTCATTACATTATTGAATTACAACGTGAACCAATGAGATCATATATGTAATACATTTAGCATCCTGTACATGAGAAACCCTCCATAATTTTTAACTGTTATTGTCATTATGCTCATCCTCCCATCCTCCCAAAGAGGAAACTGATGTTTAGAAAAGTTGAGGAAGTTTTCCACGTGAGCCTGGTTTCATATGCTGGTCTACTCCAAAGCTTTGTGCTTTGCCCTGTAGAAAAATGTTTCTTTCTGTCTCCTCTGTCCTCACATCATTGGTCTATTTCACACTAAACTAATTCACTGGCATTCAAATGGTGGTACAGTGGAAAATGGTTCTCACCCTTCTCTAGAAATCTGTAACAAACTTTTAAGTTAAAAATTGATAATATGAATATTTATGTGTGTGCACATATGTGCACACAAAGACAAATGTTCGACATTTTCAATTATTCATTTTAAATGAAAACATTCACATTAAAGTTTTGAAGGCAAGTCCAAGTTTCCTCCAAATTTTGATCTATTAAAATATTCTGGTAGCAACAGGCTCACATTTTAATGCAGGAATAAGTGTCACAGGAACCCTCCACTACTAATATCTTTGGAATATTCTAGAATGCTGGTCAGAAGTCAACTGAATGTTGCTGAGCAAAAAATAAGAGAAGATAAAATCTCAAGGTTTCTCAATAACTGTTACTCCAACAACAGTACCATACCCTGTTTTTCAGGTGAGGGCCATGGGGTGGGTCCATGCACCAGTGTGTGATGTGTTTGCAACAACATATTAATGTAAATGAGTTGATAGAACCCATCAAAGACTGTGGGAGAGAAAAGGTATGAATATACTGCCCTGGTGTGTCCCTTTGCCAAGAAGCCAGACATAGATTGAGTGAAATGTTTGGGGAAAGGACATAGCTGACTTAAATGTGGTAAGTTTTCGTTTTCCATGTTGATGAACATTCGATGATTTTTATACTGTCAGAGATCAAGTGGAGTCAGAGCTAAAATAAAAACTGTACATAGTGTGTTTATTTTCTTTTTATAATTCAATCATGTAACCATGTTTATGACTACTTTGTAAGTTATCACCCCCGCTCCCAGAGGGATGATGGATATTCTCCCCTCAGTATTGCTACATAAGCATGTGTCCCAGGGAAGACACTGGAAGGCCAAAGCCAATCTGATATATATGGGGTCCTTCAGCCACAGTGGGAATTAATGGAATTCTTCCCCAGAATGAATGAGAATGTCATGCCTCAGGGCACAGACTGTTGGTCGTTCACCCAGTGTTCATACTAATAAAATCCTAACTGTGTTGAAGTAGACCATGTACCAATATGAAAAAAATTATTTCACAACCTCCCCTGCAGCCAGAAGTGGGCATGTGACTAAGTTCTTGAGAGTGATAGGGAGGCTGAAGTTATTAGGTGAGGCTTTTGCCCTTTTCCTTTCTCCTTTCCTGGGATGCAGTTGTGATGACTGGAGCTCTAGCGACTACTTTGTAATTATTCAGTATCTAAAACTCTTGAATCTCAGCCCAAATCCCCTCATTTAGTATCACAGTTGAGCAATTAATCTAACTTTCCTGTCAGAGGTCAAGTGGAATCATAGCTAAAATGTAAAATGTACACAGTTGTATCAACTATGTAACCACGTTTGTGGCTGGTTTATAAGTTATCACCCCCACTCCCAAAGGCATGATAAATATTTGCCTCAATTTCACATCTGTAAAATCAAGATAACAATAATATCTAGTAACAGATGAGATTTTCTGCATAAAAGAGCTTGCAGAATGGTTGGATATGTCAAAGATAGGTGCAATTTGCAGAAGTAGTAGGAGCAGAGGTGATTAATACCAGTAGGGACAATTAATTAATAGGAGCAATTACAATATCCAAGTGAGCTGAGGGCCAAACTAGGAAGCACTTAAAATGTTATTATGAGGCTTGGGGCTTTTACTCTATGAAAAGGACATATTGAATAATCTTAAGCAGGAGTGACATGGCTGCACTCAAGTTATAAGAAAACTCTGGATGGATTCAAGAACTGTGTTAGAGATGGAATTAACTTCATTTGATACCAATTGTTACATTAGGGGAAGAGGGTGTTAAGTGTGAGGAAAGACCACTATTTGTTCAGAAATTAACTGATGTCCTCAGTAACCCTAAAGAAAGGACTAAATGGGGTGGGAGTTTTTTCACAAAAGATGTCTGCCCCACAGGGGTTGATTAAGCCTTGAGTAGGGGGTTCTGTCTTCACACTTGTCTTCGATATTTCTTTGAAGGGTGCTCTGGGATTTTCTGTCGTAGCAACTCCTTAAAGCAGGATTTTCCTGCACCTTCAGGAAAAACTTAGGCACAGGAACTTTCTTTAACTTTGCGGTTGGACACTCAAAATTCTAAAACATTTTTAAATTCCAAGTGTAGCCACTGCAACTGACTTAGACATCAAACTACTTGAGTTATTTGCATTAATGGAAGAAAACATTATTTTAAAGACATCTTTGGCTTCAGAACAGGGGAGTATAATTTGCTCCCAATTTTGAAACTAATCTGTATTCCACATTCAAAGAAACAGTGTGTGTGTGTGTGTGTGTGTGTGTGTGTGTGTGTATGTGTGTGTGTGTGTGTGTATCTGTCTGTCTACAGAAATATTCTATTATATATAAAGACTGAGAGACATTAATAGTTAAACTGAGTTAAACTACATAAAAACCACCGTTAAACTACACACAAATCATTATTTGCAGGAGTCTTTTTTTTTTACTTAATTTGATAAAATTAGAAATCTAAAAGTACTATTATTATTAAAATTTTTTCTCACTAATGAAAAGCCCAATAAAGGATTTGAGAAGATCATCAAATACAGCATTTACTGCTTCAAATTTGTGTGTTTTTAGGCATTTGTCCATGCCTGGACCACTGAGAGCCATTGGGGTGCCACATGCTCAATTCCCTCTTCTGATTTTGGGGGGCTGGGGTCAACACGGTCCTGTCAGGTGGCAGGTAGAACCAATGAGGGTCCCTCCTAAAGTTTACTGCCAAGGTCTGTGATGGTAGAAAACAGGAAAGGGG
The DNA here is from genome assembly GCA_004027555.1 of Craseonycteris thonglongyai. Classification (NCBI taxonomy): domain Eukaryota; kingdom Metazoa; phylum Chordata; class Mammalia; order Chiroptera; family Craseonycteridae; genus Craseonycteris; species Craseonycteris thonglongyai. Next base: position 45,178 of record PVKE010001672.1, on the reverse strand, counting down.
AAACAAGCGGTTAGCAAAGGGCTCTATATGGACTAACATTGGCCAACTGGTCTGGCTTTCCAAAACCGTAGGTTGAGAGTTCTGAGACTGTGTGTGGAATCTGAGGGCGAGCAGACCTGACTGGTTAGTAGAGACAGCCACGTGTCGAGGGGGTGGCAATAACCCCGTGCAGGCCAGGATTCACCAACCCCGAATATCCTGCACCTCAGGGAAAGGCAGCATGAGGTGCAAGTCTATTAAACGAGTTATCTGTCCATTTATTTGTGACCTACCTCGTTCCAAAGAAGAATTTAGGTAATTTACAAACATATGCAATGCACGGGTATCATGAAATGAAAAAGAATATTGGAGTAAAGGGAAAGTGAGTGTGGGAATCCAGGACTGTTAGATCTGAGGGCAGTCCACACTTGGGTTTTTACTCCTCAACAATGTCCTTGGGCAGTCAGGTGACCTCTATGGGCCTCAGCTTCCTCGTCTGTAAAATCAGATGGCTGGAACAGACCACCCCTGAAGCCTCTTCCAACCCTACTCCATCTGCTTTTCAAAATGTCCTGCAAGCAGGCGGATGAGCATGGATATGATAAATGAACTTTCAGAGTGTTTGCAGTGTGCCGGGCTCCCTGCTAACTGTCCTCTCATCTAAGCCTTGTAACAACCCTTTGAATTAGGTGGATAGTATCAGTCCATTGAGGACACAGAGGCACTTAGAAAGGTAAGAACATTGCCCCAAGTCCGAGACATAGTAAGGGCAAAGAAAAGATAAGTATATTTTGAAGCTTAAGATAAAATGAAAAGGCTGGGAGAACCCCTGCCCCCTGATTAAACAGATGACATGAAGGAAGTGATCTTGAGCCCCTGCCCCTGAGGCTGGTTGGGGTCTTGTCTCAGCTTCCTCTCGTGGGCATCCAGCAGGGTTGGCATCTTACCCTGACTGCGTCCGTGTCTCTTTGGGAAGTCCTCAGGCCTGGCCTCTGCGGTAGAGTGAAGACATTTGCAGTGATCACGTAGGCAGCAGGCTTTAGCCACATAATTGTTCTGTCCTCATGCTCTGTCCAACATGGCATGAGGCTCTTTGCCAAATTCAGGCCTCCCGGTTTACCACAGGAGGTCCAAGGCAACCACAAAACACAGACAGAAGCCATGAGAGGAACCGAGGTTACAACAAGAGGGCCAGTGGCTGCCCCTGTGGTGGGGACCACACAGCCCCAGAGCTCCCAGCTTTGACCTTGAGAGGCAACCGAGGCTGGTGATGCTGAGCTGGGGCCGGGAGAGGCACTGGGCTTTCTGCAAAGCGCCTGAAAATCCATAGAGGTAAGAGCTGTGGGGCCTCTCTACTCAAAGTGAGGTCACCAGGCCAGCAGCAGCAACGTCACCAAGGAGGTGGTTAGACGTGCAGAATCTTGGGCCCACCCAGACCTACTGAACAGACTGCATTTTTGGAAGATCCCCTGGGAAAATGTGCACAAGTGAAAGTCTGAGAAGCTCTGGGGTACAAGACCATTGACAAGCATTAAGGCCAGGGTTCTCACCTCTTAAAAAATTCTGATGTCTGCGTCTCATAATCGATCACTTATATCAGAACGCTTGGGGCTGGCCCGGGCACGGGGAGTTTGAGAGCTCCCCGGGGTGATTTTAATATGCAGCGAAGGCCAAAACCACTTACTTAGTGTAATCTGCCTGCCCTCCGCAATCAAAACCTACACTAGCCGTTTCTAGACATCAGCTGGCAAGCCAATGCCATTTCATGGCAAAGAACTCACAAATCTTTCATTGAAAGAGGAAAATAAAGACAACAAGCTTTTCATAAGCAAAAACTCATTTGCTTTAAAGGATTGACTTTTATTCTGAAATTACGTTCTATTTTCTTTTTGCCTTTCTTTTTAATGTCCTATCTTTTATGAAATATTGCAAGGGCTAAATTTTGTTCGCTACAAAATAAAAAGCAACAAACGCTAATTGGCATTTAGAATTTTTTTATTTTTTTTAAACTCACAAGCCTAAGAATCACAACTCTAGAAAATAGATTTAAATATTTCAGTGGATACATTCCCCACTTCCACCCCCCATGTCCTCAAATTAACACAAAAGTCACCTCACTCAGTAAGGTACTTCATCATGAGGCGGAAGTCAGGAAATGATTCCAGCCTTGTATACATGCATTTCGATAAAAGGTGGACAGACATGAAGTCAGGTTCAATAACACAGGCTGTCCTTTATGTAATTTGCTGGATTTTTAAAAAAACAAATGGTGATATTTGTGATGAACCACCCAAATTGACCATCAACAGGAGTTTCTTGGACACGTGCTAGATCACTGGCTCTCAAACGTTAGCGTGCTTCAGAATCACCCAGGGAGCTTCTTCAAATCTAGGCCACAGGTCTCCCCTCATGAGAGTGGCTTCAGCATGAGCCCTGAGAAATTGGCATTCCCAACAAGCTCTCAGTAAAAGAGCCTGCCCAGGGACCATACTTCAAGAACCACTGCTCTCCATAAAGAAAACTCACTAGGGAACAGGAGTCACAAGGATAGTTCTTTGGGGAAAAAAAGGTATATTTTTAGTCTAGTTTGTCTAGAGAATATGTGCGCCTCCAACAGGCATAAGTCATTTGAAGGTATGGGTTTGCAGTGATCTTATAAGACGATTTTTTAAAAGCAGCATCATATGAGCTGAGGGTTTTTGGGTAGAAGGAGAATCTCTTCTATGGGGCTGGGTGACGATTTTGTAAGCAGGGGTCTCCCTTCAGGCCTCCACTTCACATCTGTCGGGATCATCAGCACACCCTGCTCCCACGCTGCCTGGACCCCTGATTTATAGAGCAATTCTAATATGATGCCATCTTCCCAAAGGCCGGCTCCTTTCCAATCCCGCTGCCCAGGGCTGACCACAGGCCCACGAAATTTAGCAGCAGTGGAAGAAACCCACACGTTCCCACTCCGGGATGCCCCTGCCACCCACCGGACAGCCCACCAGCCTCCAAACGGTTCTTGGAAAAATTAGGCTATATTTCATTAGCTATCTATCATGCGGCCTCCACTGGGCTGCAGGATATGAGGGCCATTTAATTAGGCCCTGCACCACTCTCTGGTGTGAAAAGGCTCTCAAACACTTTGATTCCCCACTGCTTCCCAGCAGGAAGTTGTTGGCGATAATTGACATAGGATTTCCTTGTTAACCAGCAGCAGACGCATTGGATTAAAGCGACAGAGATCTCCAGAAGAAAGTGAAAGAGATAAGAAGCTCGGAAAGACTTCTGCTTATTTGGCACTTGAGGACAGGGAGGAAACAGCAATCACCCACTTGAGTGGCGACTCCCAGAGTGGAAGGGCGTCCCCTTATCAGACCCATTTCAGCTTGGCTGATCAAAGATTGACTCCCCGTAAAATCACATAGGCCTGGGGTTTGTTAGTTTATTAAGCGGCAGGTTTGGGGAATTATCACAGGTTTAAAGATGGATTGCCGTTTATGTGGAGGGGGAGAGGATTATCGGGTTTTCATCTTAACAATTATAAAATATCACAGCTGAAAGCTTGCTTGCAAATGACATAATTTTCCACTGCCAACTTAACAGGTCATTGTGAGGCAGCATGTAAGCGTTCTCAACCGGGGGGTGGGGGGAGTACAGGCAAATTAGCTCTGGGGAGGCATGACCCTGGGGGACTCCTAAGGCCTTGTTCCACTTCAGGAGCTGGCGCGATCGCGTAGGTAATTATATTTAATTTCGTACCGGGGCTGTTTAGGTCGGCTTGCCTTAAAAGAGACGGACGAGACAAACAGCCCACTGCGATGGTTCTTAAAAAGTGGTTGTGATAAATGATACCGAAATAGATCCACACGTGAGCCGCGTGCAATGAAATGTCTCCTTTGGAGTAGAGACAATTATTGTCTATCACTTAATAACTTAACCTTACAAGAGCACATGTGGCATTAATAAAGGACTGGGAGCTGCAAAGGCATGTTATGGGACTTCCTTTTGACAACTATATACGGGTCCTGGAGGAGCAGATCTGGGAGGCAGGTTTGTAAGTCTACTCGTTTTGTACTTGACCATGGATCCAGGCTCTGGAGAAAAATGTAATTACAAGGGCTTGCATTCTTGCTGATTAAAAAAGAAAAAGAAAAATAGCATTTACTGGTTGGTTTTTGTTTTTAGTTATCAAAGAAAAATACGTGTTTGTGGCAGAATTTTTATGAAATACAACAAAATATGAAGACTGAACAATTCCCCCCACAAAGGGATAAACACTGTCAAAGCACTGAAGGTTTTGCTGTTACATATACACTAATGTGTAATGTCTCAGAAAATCTGGTTCACTCCTTATGTTTTTTAAAAATGCATAGTTTACTTAACAATAAGCCATGACTTTTCTTGATATTTAGTAAATACTATTTGAAAGTATGGTTTTGAATCATGGCATGGATGTATAATGTTATTTACTTAGATAATCCCTAATAGTTGGGCATTTAGATTATCATCAATTTTTTTCCAGTTATAAACAAAACTGAAATGACCAGACTTGAACATAAATCTTTGCATGTTTTATTGCTTTCTTGGCAGAATTAGAAGTGGAATTCTGGCTCAAAGTATGTGGACCATCTTTAAAGTCACCGATACCTACTCAAGTTTGCAGATTTTCAACATAACTTGTAAATTATTTTCCTAGTGTTGAAGTGAGAAGCATTTTGTGTCATCCACCCCTAAATAAGAGCAAATGACAGCAGCTATTTCATCGAAAGAAGATCAGTTTGTCTGCATCACTTGGGTTCTTTCGTCTGGATCTGACCTTTTGTGGTTCAGCTCTGTGACTGACAGACTATGACAATAAGCAGTGACTCAACAACCAAGTTAAAAGGGCCAAACTCTGAAGATAATCATGTCAATGTTAACAGCTTAAACATTGAACATATCTTTTATCCAAGAAGTTCAAGCTCCTCTAAGAGCTCCAATTCATTATCCTTTGCAAGTACAAATTTGGTTGAAAAAACAAGAAAAACAAGAACCTTGAGAGCAAACCGAAAGGGAGGCAGCAAGAGGAAGCAGGAGAAGCCGATTCTGAGGCTTATTTTAATAACCCTCAGAGCCTGGTCTACTATAAAGAGGAGGTTCCTTTCTTCCTTCCTTCTTTCCTTCCTTCCTTCCTTCCTTCCTTCCTTCCTTCCCTTCCCTTCCCTTCCCTTCCCTTCTTTCCTTCCTTCCTGTCATTTTCCTGCAAAAAGCCTGGGGTTTGTCAACCATCAAGTCTTCCAGATTATCTTAAAAACAATAAAAACAACCAGCATCTTTGCCGTCTGTGTCTTAACTTCATTCTCTCCTTCAAGTGGAGCTTCAGGTGTAAAAGTCTAATTATTCCTCATCTGAGGGTTGTCTGACATGATCTGGGGCATTATATTATTCCTGTATTAAAGTAAGTGGTCTGTATAGGCAAAAGATTATGCTACTATAGGATTTTTCTGCCTAATTTGTTAGTGAAGAAGATGTGAAAAAAGATGCCTTTAGTTGAATTATAGCTTTGGAAAATAGAAGCACTTATGAAAAAGATAAGCTTTTCTATATATCTGTGAAAGCAAAATCTTTCCTATACGTTATCTATGAAAATGATACTATAACTGACCTATCGTTCTTCTTTATCTATATTTATCTATGAAATTATTTTTGTAAAACTCAATGTAGGCAGTTTCCATCTGATAACATATTATAAACAGTATCTTAACTGTTTACTATTGTGAAGCCACTTACATTTCTCCCTCAGTGAGCAAAGGTGGAAAATGATTGTTCACCTCTCAGCACCGGAGACTACAACTCATTATACTGAATTGCAATGAGCCCAAACGCATGGTACCACGTGCCAGAAATTAGCCTGTTTCTGCCTGGGGTGGGGGAGGGGGGCTAGCCTAAATCTACCCCAAATTTTGTCTTGTCCTTTTTTATTTTGGGTAACCTCTAATTGTTTTATAAGGCAAAATACAATGAAGTTGTTACCCACAGTATAAGGTACCAAACTAGGCACGTATACATTCTGCTGCTATAGTTGTAACCCCGACATTCAACACTTTTTACTCATCCGTAGGGCTGAGGAGTAACCACCCTCCTTGTCCCCTAATCCTGCTGATGGAAGAGACTTAGAAATCATTTCAGCAGCCGGGGCTGCTTTGCTCAGAGAAACATCTGTCCAGGGGAGGCAGGGAGTCTAACTGAAATAAGAGACTGCAAGCACATCACCTTCTCCATGTCCCAGAGGAAAGATCGTCCCTGGGACCCCTTTTAATTTAGGGCGCAGAGACCACAGACAAGTGGATCTTGTTGCAATTGTTTTCTCATTACCTCCTTGGGAAATTTCCAGCAGAGGTCTGGGAGAAAAACTCAGTGGCCCTGAGGTTGAAATTGTCGTCTGATTCACCATTCCAGGTTTCACAGCACTATAGAGGTGAATGAAAAACAAACTTCTAAGCTCAAACTTAAGGCTGTTATCTATAAAAGCTATGCACAGAGAAGATCGGCAAGTTCTTTCTAAACAGCGATGGTCGATTCCACTTTCAAATAAGAAGGAGTTTGTATTTCTATTTTATATAGGAGAACCCCAAATTTTTACCCCTTATAATTTTCCTGCAGGGCCCAACACAGCAGGATTTGTTTGAAAAATGCTTTCATCAAGGAAGTCCTAAGGACTGCTTTTATTTTATTAAGTTGCACATCCTTTGTCCATGAAATAAGGGGCATTGTGATACATATATGAAGGCTGTCTAGAAAATATCCAGCCATGTAACTGTTCTCATTATATTGACAATGACTGAATTTTTTCTGGAAAGCCCTTGTATGTCATATGGTATGTATAATACAATGACATGTCATAACGATGATCTATAGCCAAAGAAGAGAAAAAAAAGCGGTGTGTGGGGGCATTTTATAAATTATTTCTTTTGGGAGGATTTGTTAAATTGATATATAATTAACATATGTTAGTTTCAGTTGTACAACATAATTTAATATTTGTGAATATTACAAGACAATCACAATAAGTCTAGTTAACATCTGTCACCATCCATACATAGTTACAGAATATTTTTCCTTGTGATAAGGACTTTTAAAATCTATTCTCTTAACAGCTTTCAAATATGCAATACGGCGTTAGTAACTATAGTCAGCATGCTGTACATTACCTCCCCATGACTTACTTATGTTGTAACTGGAAGTTTATGCCTTTTACTCTCTCCACCCATTTTGCCCACCTTATAAATAAATGATCACTTCTGCTTATTTAATCCTTCTGTGGAAGGTACCCTGTGTGCACGTTTCAGTGCGGCTGCTGGTACTTCTCTAGCCGACCAAGTCAAGACAGCTTTCTCAAAGGGAAGCTGACTTCTTAACACCAGTCATGAAAGTCACTCCCAACTATCACGCGCTTCCTATTTTATGTCTAAACAGTTCTAAGCATTTCACATATACCATCTCCTTTACTCCTCACACCATCATCCTAGGTCTGAAAACAAATTTCCCAACTGGAAGGCTTCATTTATGTATTTGTTTAGAAAGAAGCATTAAGTGTCTACTATTTGTCAGGCACTGCACTGAGGATCAAGAATCTGAAGATAAGAAATGACACGGAGCACATGTGGGAAATAGACACCCATAGACAGTAAGTGCGGTAAGGTGTAATTGGAAGAGGCAGGAGGCACAGTGGGTAGTGCGCTGGCTTCTGATTCGAGGACACGTGGGGTGAACTGTCAACCCCGTCACTTCCTATCTAGTGTCCTGGGGCAAGCTATCTGACTTCTCAAGGCCATGCTTGCCTATCCACTAATTGGCAATACTAATAACACTGATTCCATAGGTCGTTGCAAGAATTAGAAGATACCTACATGTGAAGCACATTGTAAAGAGCTAACATCTCATATATACTTAATAAATGTAGTTACCACCTACTTTTTATCATTTATTTTTGTTATTATTACTGTCAGTGCTGTAACAATTTAGAAAAGTTATTAATTATGGAATTACAAAAAATTTCAGGACAAGAAGTTTCCACCTCTGACATCCATGTCGCTCCTCATAGATTTTTACCGGATTTTCCAATGGTCTCCGAGAATCATCGGCAGCCCTGTGTGGATAAGTGATTACAGCTTTTTCTGTCTGTGGAGAGAGCAGCCTAAGGCTTTCTCTCCTAGGAAGGAAGATTTTCTTTCTGAGATGGTTTATCCTTTAAATGTTTATGTTATTTTAAAAATTTCTGTGTGTGTTAAAATGTCCTTTTCTTATAGAATTATGAAGACACTATATAATATTTGTGGAGGGATATTGATGAGTTTATTGGCAAAATTAAGAATTGGGGATCCTATATCAATCCCATCCCCCAACTTTTAAAAATATTTTGTTGCTTCCCAAAGTCTGGGAGCCCCTTGCTTATGCATAGTGTTTCTTTTAGCAAAAGCAAAAGTCAACTTTCTTCCTAGAAAAAGTGAGGGGTTTGTGTGTGTGTGTGTGTCTATTTGTTTTAATTTTTCTTGGCAAATAGGGTGTTTGTGATGCTTTTTTATTGTGGCAGTGGAGCTTTTGAGCAAAAGACTCGTTTTTCTAAGTGATGCATCTGCTTTTAATGTCTTAAACGCTGGGATGGAGCAGATATATCTTTCTGGTCTGGGTTTTCTTAAATAGCTAGACGTCTTCATGGTAAAGACAGCAACCATCTAATAGAGAAATAACTCTAAGACAAAGTACTGTGGCTGCGTGATGTCGCCTCCCTGACAACCTATAAATGGACCATATTGATGAAGTGAACTAGACCCTCTCTGGTCATTTTCAACTAGAAACTAATAATCCCCGTCATGATATCAGGCATGCAATAACCTCGGTTAAAACTAGGTTCATCAAATAAATCACTCAGGAATTTTTCTATTTCTTTCTCCGGACACATTGCACATCTGCTCAATGAAAGGAGGAAAGAAGCAATATTTCTTTGATCAGGATTTTTTTTTTTAATATTGTGTATCTGTCCCTGGGGATGCGATCTTTTCAAGTGGGTGCAGATAGGACATAGCTTTCTAATGACTGTTGAGAATTTATGAATTTCAGCTATCAAACCGAATATGAAGGATTTTAGTTTATCTCAACCTATATTTTAGATGAGAAAATAAACTGGACCACAAAGCTGTATTGTGCCCTGTTCACTAAATCTCCTGATCCTTCGTGACCTTTTCAATGTGTTCCATTTGTGGCCACATATGGGAGGAGGGCACAAACAGATGATTGCTTTGTACTTTCCCCCCCAATATGTCTAAATACATGTAACACTTTTCATACCCTCTTGGCCATGAACAGCAATAGCTTGGCTGGAGCGCTACAGATCAGCCCCTGTTAATACTGTCATATGTTAACATATTACTGACTCTGTTAATACTTTCTAGGTCTTGGATGGATTTTTTTTTTTAAGATTTATTTTATTGTTTTTGACAGAGACAGAGAGAGAGGCAGGGACAGAGAGAGACAGAGAGAAGGGGGAAGGCCCAGAGCAGTCTCCATAGTTGTACATCATTAGTTTTCAACATGGTTTTGTTCCACACAGGTGGGCGGGGGCCACGCGGGGTGGGAACTGGGCTGGGGGCCTCCTGCATGGCAGGCACGCCCCCTCGAGCCAGGGGCCAAACTGGGGGGAAAGAACCAAACTGGGGGCCTCCCACATGAGAAGCACAACGCAATCCAGCATATGGGTCCACACAGGCCAGGGCTGGGATTCAATCCTCAGTCCCTAGGGCTGCAAAGCAAGCACTTTATCCACTGAGCCATCCCATCCTGGCTTCCCCTTGGATGGATTTTGAAATTTGTAAAATGAACGTGGTTGTCATCCTGTGTCCTGAAGAACTGAAAAGCCCTCAGTCAGCTTCCTGAAACTTAGGGAATTCTGACCAGAAGATGTCTTTTCTGCTTGTAGAAGAGAAAATGCGAGAAGCTGTATGATTAAGGAAGCTCAGCTTTCCTGGACGTGGAATTTAAAACATGACTGAAAAGGCAGAGCCTCCAGTTTCTTCTTGCTGGCCTATTCGCCTGGTACTGGGAGCAGCCCAGTGTGGTGGAGAGGAGCCACGGCTGGGATCCAATGAACCCAAGTCCCAGCCCCAGCAGTGTGGCAGCACAGTTTTGTAAGGCTTGACTTCCCTGTTGATGAATTTGGGATAACAGCACTGACCTCATAGATTTTGTAAGAAATTAAATGATTTAAGGTTTGGGAACATTTGGTATTTTGCCTGCTACATGATAGGTGCTCACTGAATCTAAGTTCCCTTTCTTCTTCTGAGTTCAAAGCCCAGCCTTGCAAGCTGTGTGATCCTGAGCAAGGTACTTAACCTCTCTGACCCTCAGCTTCCTCCTCTGTAAAATAAAGAATATTATAAAATGTATTTTGCAGTGTTGTTATGAACGAGATCATGGGTATAAGCACCTAGGAATAGTGCCTGAGTTATAGCAAGTGTTATTTACTGATGTGTATTATTATTATTATTATTAAGGATAAACTTACTGTTATTCCTGTTATTTAAATGACCATTATTTTTCCTCTTCTTATTTCTTCTTCTGTTTCTTCATCTGGAAACCAGGAGGTTGGACCAGATAATAATTTCATTCCTCCCAGCTCTTAAACTGTTATGACTTCATATGTAAAATAACTTTTGTAAGAGTTAATTTACCATATGAATTGTTAGACATTGTAAGATATAAGTTTTATAACTTGCATTTTCTATAACTTGCATGCTTTCTCCTCAAAGGAATAGCAATACTATCACTTATTGAGTGCTTCTTATGTACCTGACGTACTCTACTTATATTTTTAAATAATCTTTTTAGTTTGAGATACAGGTTTATGGAAAACTTGTAAAGTATACAGAGTTCCTATGTACCCTTCTCCAAGTGTTAGTTGCCTCTAATGTTACCATCTCACATTCTCACGATGCATTTGTCTAAGGGAAGCAAACAACATTCATATATTCCTATTAACTAAAGTCCAGGCTTTATTTGGACCCTGCCATTGTCCCCATTAATGTTCATTTTCCTGTTTCAGAAAAACAGCGATCAGTTCTCAGTCTTTTCTTGCTTTTCCTAATGGTGACAGTTTTGAGAACTATCGGTCAGTTTTGTAAACTGTCTTTCCATTTGGGTCTGTCTGATGTTTTTATCATAATGAGACTGTGGGTTTGGAGGCAGGAATACTACAGAAGTGATGTGCCCCTCTCATCACATTGTACCTCTGGGACATCTTGATGTTCTGTGACATTGTGAGTGGTGTTACCTGGAATACCTTTAATATACAGTCCAGTCAATTGATCTTTCACAGGTTATCCATTCCACTGCTGAGGGATATTAGAGTGGTTTTCAGCTTTGGTGATTATGAATAAAACCTCTGTAAACATTCTCACACAGGCTTTTGTGTGAATGTAAATTTTTTTTATCACTGAAGTAAATACCTAGGAGTGAGATTGCAGATGGCAGTTATATGACAAGTATATATTTAATTTAATAAGAACTTGCTTTTCCAAAGTGGCTGTATGGTTTTGTATTCTACTAGCAATGTATGAGCTCTAATTGTCCATATCTCTGCCAACACTTGGCATTTTCAGGTTTTTTCTTTTTAATTTTAACCATTCTAATAAGTGTGTTGTGGTTTCTAAATTGTCATATTAAGTTGCATTTCCCTAATGACTAATGAGTTGGAACATCTTTCATAAGCTTATTTGCATGGCATATTTTCTTTGGTGAAGCTTTTATTCAAATATTTTGCCCATGTTTTAAAAAATGTTTTGTTTTGTTTTTCTCATTATTGTGGTTTGAGAGTTCCTTGTGTGAATTCTGGCTACAAGTCCCTTATTGGATGTGGGATTTGCAAATAACTTCTTCTTAATGTGTGGTGAGCTTGTTTTGTTTTTTGTTTTTGTTTTTTCATTTTCTTAACTGTGTTTTAAAGAGCAGAAGTTCTTTATTTGAATGAGGTTAAAGTTATCAATTTTTTTTCTTTCATGGATCATGCCTTTTGGTGTTAAAATACTTGCTACCCAATGTCATAAAGATGTTACTCTTTCTTCTAAAATTCTTACAGCTTTACATTTCATATTTAGATCAATGATTTGTGTTGAGTCAATCTTTGAATAGAGTGAAAAGTGTGGATTGAGGTTGATTCTTAGTCTGTGGAGACTGACTTGTTCCAGCATTGTTTACTGAAGAGACCACCTCCATTGAATTGCTTTTGCACCTTTGTCAGTCGACCATATATGTGTGGGTGTGTTCCTGTACTCTGTATTCTGTTCCACTGACCTGCTTTGCTCTCTTTGCTCTCACTGTTTTTGTTTCATTTTGCTCTGGTTTGTTTGTGTTTGGGCCAACCTTTGCAGACACGCAAGACTCTCTCCAAACAAGGCAGCTTCCACTCCTAAGCCAGACTGCTACGTGACCCTCCCTCCTGTCACTCTTGCCAGAGAGAAAGTTAGACCATGGTGGAGTGAAACTAAGCAATCACATCACTGAAGTTCCAAAAAGACATTGATTTAAACAGTAAATAAATAGAACACAATGTTTTTGATCATATAGTCCCAGGGCAGAGAAGGTTGGGGAGGAGGGGTGGAGCCATTCTGCCTGGCCTGCCTTCTCTGCCTGGCCTTGGACTTCTTGAAAGTAGAGGTCACATGCTCTCTCGCCAATGAAGCCGGCCTGTACGAACCATGACCCCGCAAGGGTTAATAGTGATGGCCATTCCGTTCCTTGTATATCCACCAAAAAAGACCCCTGAGCAGAGCCGTGCAAATAGAAGTGTTGGGAAAAACTAACCCCAAGGACCTCACAATTCTTTTTTTCTTTTTTTTTAATCATTATTGAATTCAGAAAAACATGCCCTGTAAATTTAAAAATTGTAACCAATGTAAATTCTTTTGAATGGATCAGACTGAACTAGGTACAGAAGCATTCAAGTTCAATATGTGAATGCATTTTAAAAATAATATTTATGGGTTCAGTTATATTTTTCTACCACAGAGGTACTGTTCTACAATTTAATGAAATTGCCATGTTTATAGCTTTTCATGCAAGGCACCTGCACCAGATCACTGCCAGTAGGTAATTTAGGGTATAATCCAAGACCAAAACCCAGTTTGTGAAGAGTTTACATCCAAACGAGCTCATTCTAATGTGTCCAAAGAATGAACACTGTCGACATCGCTAACCATACAACCCTCTTCAGTTTGGACTGGCATTAAAGAAAGATTTTATTGGGGTGTCTATGTGTAGAGGAGCTCATTACTGTATCTCTTTGCCTCCTATGGATTTGGCTATCGGGTGAGATCAAGCGTGTTTTCTGAAATTTAAGCATTTTCAGTAAGAACCTGATATGACCTGGCTGAGCTGTAAGACACCTGTTAGGCTTGTCCCCCAACACCATAATGACAAAGGAGGTCTGCTAAACACAGAGGGCCTTGAATTAGTCCAACAGAACACACCTTCGCGGAGGCCCTCCCGGACTCTGGCTTAATGAATAGAAGGGCGTCATTTATAATTAGCCCAGCAATTGTGCCTGAGTGGGTGTTTCCAAAGAGATTGAAATGTATGCCTTAACCAAGGTGAAACATGCCTATCATTCTAATTCTATGTGTTTTTTCCTTCTTCTTCTTGGAAAACCTATTTTCTGTAGACAAAAGGAAATGGGACAGGAAACGGCTACTTCTCAGGGACCTACTATGTGTTCCGCATACTGCATTCGGGACATCCTCTTAGCCTCAAAGAATCTCTCAGAGGCAGGCAGCAAGTTCCAAATGGGAGGAGTTCAGAAGTGAGGTTTGCTCTCTTTTTATTTTCCCCGGAAAAATGACAACATTCCCTAGAAACCTTACCTGCCCCATAGGGTCATTGTAGCCCATCGTAAAGTGCTACTGACTGGTTGGGGGGAGGGCAAGGGGTCTGGAGTCAGGTACGCCCAGGATGGGATCCCTGCTCCACCCCTTACTTGTTCTGTGACCTTGGCCAGGTGCTTCGGCCTCTCTGACCCTCAGTGCTGTCACTTACACAGTTACACCACTACGTGAGATAATGCGGGAGTGGGGGGTGGAGTTCTGGCACAAATAAATTCTCCCAATGGACCAAGGCAGCACACTGCATGAGGCTGCTTTTCTATCATTAAAGCGGGAAGCCACAGCCTGCTTGCTGGCTGCCATCTTGCTATTTCGATTAGGAGCAGCAACCTGGCCCTTTAACACTCCAAACAGATCAAGCAGGAGCCAAACAGTGGACCTCAGCCAGTGACAGCTGTGTGACCCATCAGGCCAGCTGAGCCCTGGGGGAGTGGCCTCAGCTGAAAAGAGCTGGAAGGAAGATTCTTGCACCTTCCAGGGGTGTGGAAGAGAAAGGCTTATGGAAGCCAGATTTAAAATGATGAAGTGAGTGAAAAGACAATAAGCGGGGGGAAAGAGGGAGCTTCAAAAAGAAAATTGGAGTGAATTGGGGGAAAGCGCAGTGTTTGGAGACAGCAGTGGACGGATGAAGTGTGATAAGAAGATTATGGGCTGCTGAGAGCTGCAGTGGGCAGTGAGGAGGGAGATGGTGTTGAAGGGGAGGTAAGAACGTTGCTGCGATAACCAGATGAATCAAAGGTAATGAAGTGCAAAGGGGAGAGCGGATGTGTGGGGAACAAGAGAGAAATCCAAGCTGTGCTGGCTGGTGTGGCCCAACCACGAGCCGGGAGAACAGGACGAGATGTCCTGTGAAGACTGTGTGTGCACGAATGCACGCGCGAGCACATATGTTAGCGTTCATGTACATCCGAGCAGTTCTACTCACCAAAAGGACCCAGTGCAAATAATCTCAGACATGAAAGACCAATGTGAGCTGCTGCCCAAAACAACTACCAGTGATAATAGTAACATCAAGAACATAATAACTAGTCCCTGATCACATGCTAGCCACTCTGCTAGAAGCCGAAAACATGCTTGATGACCTCGGTCTTCACAATAATCTGATGGAGCTGGCGCTGTTGGTTTCCTATTTTAAAGATAGACATTGAGGCTCAGAGAGGTTTAGTTACTTGTTGAAGGTCACACAGCTGTAAGAGGCCATGCCAGATTTTAATACTACGTCTGACTGACAAAATAGCTGATACCATTATTAAAAGCATCCCAGGTGATAAGTATTTAGCCAAGAGTCTAAATTCTCTTGAGTTAATATTCCCTCAAAATAATTTCTCAGTTGGAAAGGAAACAGGGCTGGTAGAACACAAGAGGCCATCACACTGGCCAGGGTTTGCAAGTCAGGAGCAATGTTCTGCACATTCTCGAAAAGTCCCAAGGTCTGAAAGTGAATCAGGTCCACATTTAACAGTTGACCTTTCAGTAGACAAGGGCAGCATCCTGAATGAGGCTGCTTTTCTATTGTTAAAGGCAGAAGCACAGCTAGCTTACAGGTTGCCTGCCTTGGTGACGATTGACAGCATGTATTTTAATGCAAATGTAGTTATACCTTTTAAGTATAAGAAAAAAAAAAGCAAAGCATACTTTACTGATGCCATGCTGCTTTTTCTGAATGGCCATCAAAGAAGAACCTTGCCAGATTAGCTTTATTCTGAGGGCTATAGGAAGAGCATTTCTAAGCCCAGAATTCCATCCATAGCAGGGAATTTTCAGAGGCAACCTCAGAAGATAGCAGCTTTTCCATCCTGAATCAGATTCTCATTGCACCTGCTGAGGATGGTTCCTCTTTTCACCATCTCCAGCTTCTGTTTCCGTCAGAGTCTGGCATTTTGGCCGGTGGCCAATAAGCTCAACCATGTCCACACGTGTTTCTCTTGGTGGAGGTGAGACGCGGATGGGTTGTACCCCCAAACCATAATGCTCACGTCCAGAACGATTGTCTGGCACCAGGCAGTCAGCTGTGCTGCGCAAGTCACATAGGTTAGTTTAGCCCATCCTCTTCCCCGTGTTTCAGACGAGGTGCTAAATCTCATTATTCTAAGGTGACCAGATTTTAACATTGGTAAAGAGGGACACCATTGACCGAGGGTGGGGGTGGGGGGTTCTTGATTAAAAATTTGGTCTATCTCCCGCCGTTCCCTAGCTTGTTGTGCATTCTTTCCAAAAATCAGGACTTTTTTAAAACGCCGCGGGACAAATTGTTAGAAATTAGGACTGTCCCGCCAAAAGCGGGATGTCTGGTCACCTTACATTATTCGCATCTTCTCCTCCGTGCCTAAAACTCATTTTTGGAGGTGATAAAGCAGAAGGGATCACTTGGGGCAGAGCTTCTGTGGTGCATGGAGCCTCGGCCCGAGGGTGTGGTCTTGGGCAAAGGACAAAGTGGGAATAATAAAGATTCCAGGTTTGAGACCAAGCTTCCTGTGATGCACAACTCCCACCTCGACTCACAACAAAGAATGACCTGGCTCCAAGTGTCCATAGTGCTACTCAAACACCTGCTTTCACGATGGCTCAAAGGGAGACAAAGTGGAAGTATCTGGGACTTAGAAACATTTCCCATTTTGACTGATTTGCAAAGAGCAAAGCCCAAAGAAGACCAGGGGCTGAGGCGTAGCCTGAGGAGGGCATGGGAACTGCGTCGAGAGCTTCTGACTGTTGGGATGTGAGCAGCGCCTGGCTGATACGTAGAAAGCGGCCGGTAGCTGCTGCCCAAACCCTTGTCGAACGCCCATGTATCAGGATTATAACCCCTCTTGCCAAACCAAACATGGTAGTAAACCAGTCAGGCCTTGACGACGTGCGTCCATAACTACAGGAAATGCTCAAAGTATGTCATGCAGGGAACAGACAAAAGGTTGTCCGGTACATGCTAAATACCGCAAAAATGCACAGAGGAAATGACAAATTGTTAAGGTGATTGTTTCTAAAGGATAAGATTGAGTTATGTCATCTGGGCTGCTATGTGCTTTCTTGAATTTTCCAAAATTTCTAAAATTAGCTTTGATTGATTTATTTTTTTTTAACTTGTTATTTGATGTCATTTCAAACTTTCTGAAAAGTTGCAAGAACAGTACAGGAAGTTTCTAGAAAGCCTGTACACAAATTCACCAAATGATTACATTTGACTTCATTTGTTTGTAATTCCTCTCCCTCAGCCATTGTACGTCCTTACCCTTTATTTTATGAATGAATATTTATGAAAATCGGGAAATTCATTTGTAGCTCCCTTTAATCTGGAAGAATTCCTTAGCCTGTTTCTTTTTCTTTCTTTCTTTCTTTCTTTCTTTCTTTCTTTCTTTCTTTCTTTCTTTCTTTTTCTTTCTCTCTCTCTCTCTCTCTCTCTCTCTCTCTCTCTCTCTCTCTCTTTCTTTCTTTCTTCCTTCCTTTAAATTATTTTTGACAGAGAGACATAGAGAAGGCCAAGGGTCTGGAAGAGTCTCCATAGTTGTATGTCATCAGTTGTCCGATATAGTTTCGCTCCACAGGTGGGCGCAGGGCTGTGCAGGGCAAGAACCAAACTGGGGGCCTCCCACATGGGAAGCACACCCCAGCTCAGCATATGGGTCTCCACGGGCTGGGGCTGGGGCCAGGACATAATCCCTGGAGCCCAGGGCTGCAAGACAAAAGTGCCCAACCTGCTGAGCCATCCCAGCATCCCCCTTAGCCTTTTTCTTGACCTTGACATTTTTGAAGATTATATGCCAGTAATTTGTTGCAGAATATCCCTCAATTTGGGAAGTTTGTCTGATGTTTCTTTTTGATTAGATTTGGGTTACTCATTTTTGGCAGGAATACCACATACGTGATATCATGTCCTAAGCATGCATTCTTTTTTTAATAAAAAGGGAAATGCTATGAACAAGAAACGGCCCGATAAGTGAACACCACCACTCTCCCCACTAATCCGCACACCCCACCTCCTGCCAGGACAGGAACCCAGGCCGCGCCTTAGTCACCTTGATGTTCTTTGCAGTGTTCAGTATTCATCTTTTCTTTACACTTCATTTTATTTGTCTGCTGAACATTTCTGGAGCACCGACAATTCTGTGCCCACTTCCCATGTTTTCACTCATCTCCTTCATTGGCCAAGCCTTTCTAGCACGCTCGCTGGGTGCCGAGCCCCTACTGGGATAGGGCCCCCAGCGCAGTAGGCAACTGAGTATTGGCTGAATCAGTGATGCTTTCTAACCTCATCCTGGCAGATCTGTGCAGCCATCCCAGGGGTTTCCCCCCCTTTAGTGGCTTCACAGCTATTATTTCCTCCCTCTCAGGTCCAGCTCCAATTCACGGGAGCCTAGCCCAGTGCTCCAAATCAGTGTTTCATACCCATTTCCAGAATAAATGGCATTCATATAACCACCGCGTCTGGATGGGTCACTTCTCACTTGGAGAGAATTGACTAAGAGGGCTCACTGTGTTTAACAATCCTTTAGATATACTTAGAAAGAAGCCAGAAGCCACCCAACCACAGCGGAAAACCATGGTAGCTGTGCACGCACATGCAAACACAGACATACTGGCTCTTTTGGGGTGCGGAGGGGATCAGGGGTTACTAGCAGTTCAGAGTGTATTTGTTGTACTCATAACGGCCCATTGGGCCCCCAAATAGCTAATTCTGTGCTTCAGGCATCTCAGAAATTGAGCATCATATTGTGTTATTAAAGCAAAGTAATTTGAGAGTCGCAGCTCCTAGCCAGCCACCCACGCTGAGAGGCTCTCGTCTTCGTGCCGGAACTGCCAGTTGTCCTGGTAATTTTCTTTGCTTTTAACGCCACAACCATGAAAAGTAAATGAGAATGAGCCACTTTCAATTAAATATGAGAAACAATTACATTTTGACAGTTAAATTGCATTTTGTTCTCCCAGCCTAACTTTCTAAACAAGTACGCCAATTGTATTTTTAGATTCTTTTGCAATTAAGAAAGTATCCCTAAAAGAGATAAAATAATTGGTGGACTAACTGGCTATTTCTTGAGGGAACTATATTAAGGAATGAATGCTGAGCCATCTCATCCACAGTAATTAGCTTTTAACCACTGAGGACAGATGGAGGCTCCTCCCTCCCTGAAGCCACGATCCTATTCTTCACGGGCTCCGTTCTGCTCCACGTTGCCAGCCCAATCGAGTGTCAGGAAATACCCGGACTGGCAAGCACTGGGTGGGCTCATTGCCCTGTGGTCTGAGCACCCCAAGGTGGCTTCAGAGGTGGCCTCATCTCTGTGTCTACCCAGGCTGAAGAATTACCAGCCTATCCCGGGAAGTGACTTCAGAATCTGAGAACTGTGAATGCTTTTGGAATGTGAGACGCCACTGTTAAAATTCCGAAAACTGATCCAAAATGTTCAGTGGGGTAGGAGAGGGATATGTGATTAACTAAAATAAAGTAAGATACCAAATGGCACAATCTCACTTGTTTTCCTCAAGATGCGCACACATTGAAAAAGGATGAAAAGGACGTACGAGGGCTGTGCGGGAGAAATCCAGCCATCGGTACTTCTCTCCTGCATGTCGCATGGCGGGATACTTTCCGGACAGCTCTCATACCTCCAAATGTTAACCGCTGGATGGTAGGATGAATGGAGAGCTTTACTTCTTTATCCTGGTATAATCAGCAAGACCTAGGTGCTACACAAACCTCTACAGGGTAGGGTTGAAAGATTATGTAACTGCAACCAAATTCAGAATGATGGCCCTCACAGTGTCTGTGTTTGATGGCACCTATTACGGGCTGAACTGTGCCCCCACCCTCAAAACTCTACATATTGAAGTTCCAACCTCCAGGAAAATGGCCCTCCTTGGAGACAGGGCCTTTAAAGAAGTAGTCAAGTTAGAATGAAGTCATTAGGGTAGGCCCTAATCCATTATGACTGGTGTCCTTGTAAGGAGATTGGGACAGAAGACACGTAGAGGGAAGAAGCTGTGAAGACACAGGGAGAAGACGGCCACCTACAAGCCAAGGAGAGAGGCCTCAGGAGAAACCAACCCTGCTAACACCGTGATCTTGGACTTCCAGCCTCCAGAATTGTGAGAAAATCAATTTCTGTGGTTTAAGTGGTAGAACTTTGCTATTGGCGGCCAGAGCAACTAATGCAGCACCATTCATCACAAACATTAGGGCGGCTTTACAAAGATATGAGACACAGTTGCATAGGACCCAGTCTCAGTGCTCAGCCATTTCTGCCTTACAGTTCTTAATAGTTTGAAACAAGCCATCCCACATTCTTATTTTGCACTGGGCCCATTAATTAGTCAGTCCCGATTGTACCCATTAATCAATCTAGTATGGCTCCGCTCTTCAAAGTAGGCCAACTAGATGCTCACTTGTTTGCTAAGCATTTATTGAGCACCTGTTATGTGCCAGACACTTTGTTCTGGACACAGAGAATTGTAAAGCTCAGATTGTGCCATCTAGGAAGCTGAGCTGAAGAGGAGGGAAGGCTTGCAGCCAAACATCCAGAAGTAGAGGAGGCAAAGGATCATGGGAGCACTGAGGAAGGCACATCCTCAATCCAGATGGCTTCAAGCCAGACTCAGGCATGTGTTCCACCCCACACTGGTTTTAGAGAAAAGGAACTTGAGCCCGGAGTTCATCTAGCTGGTCAGTGACGAGCTTAAACCCTGGTCTTACACTAAGGTGACCAGATTTTAACATTGGTAAAGCGGGACACCATTGATCGGAGGGGAGGGGGTTCTTGATGAAAAATTTGGTCTATCTCCTGCCGTTCCCTAGCTTGTTGTGCATTCTTTCCAAAAATCGGGACTTTTTTAAAACACCGCGGGACGCGGGACAAATTGTTAAAAATCGGGACTGTCCTGCCAAAAGCGGGATGTCTGGTCACCTTATCTTACACTTGCTCTTTCCACAAGGCAGTACCACTTCTGGACACGTCCAGAAGTGTCCTATGTGACTTTCAACAGAGCTGACTTGCAGACTGAGGGGACACTGAGCAGGTGTGTGGCATATACACGCCTGAGGATTAGCAAGGTTGCGGGCACTTTGTGAAGTCATTTTAAAGGCTCTTGTTTTGAGCATGAGGCTCATGAATCAGGTGAGGTGAACGGAGCATGTGAGGATAGAGAGCCCGAAACCAGGAACCAAGGCTCCAAAGAGGGGATTAGAGTTGGCCCCTGGATTATATCACATTAGAAGCAACAGTGTCTGGGTCTGTTCCTGGGCCCACACGGGCCCTTTTGGGGGGAGTTGTAATGCTCACTCTCTACCAACTCTTAAAATGTCTGCTAAATCATTTATTTCCCACTTTCGGTAAAAGAACTGATACAAGGAAGTTTCATGCTCAGGAATTATATACGAAGGCAATGTTAGGCCCAATGCTGCGATATCAGAAAATATAAAGTACAGTTGACCCTTGAATAAGGTGACCAGAAAGCGGGACAGTCCCAATTTTTAACAATTTGTCCCGCATCCCACGGCGTTTTAAAAAAGTCCCGATTTTTGGAAAGAATGCACGACAAGCTAGGGAACGGCAGGAGATAGACCAAATTTTTCATCAAGAACCCCCCCCCCCCCCCCCGGTCAATGGTGTCCCGCTTTACCAATGTTAAAATCTGGTCACCTTACCCTTGAACAATGTGGAGGTTGGAGGGGCCAACCGCCCACACGGTCAAAACTTCACATGTAACTTAAGTCAGACCTCCATGCACAGGGCTTCCCCACTACCAGTTGACTCTTGAACAACATGGATTTGTACAAAACTGCGTGTAAATGGACTGGCACCGTTCAAAGCCACCTTATCAAAGGGCCAGTTCTAGATGGCTTATTTCTATGAACAATAATGCCCTGTTGATATGACCATCGCCCTCCACTCCTGTCTGATGAATTCTGTCCCACATCTGACCACACCTTCTTCATTTGGCTCAGAGACGTTCTGCCTCTTTAATAACCTCATTACTTAAAATGCCCATGATGTAAACATGGTTACGAGATGGGTAAGTTTAATTCTTTTCCAAGCTCTCAAGCAGGTGAGACTTTGTCATTTATTGAAGCGGGAATGAAAAGCCATCTGCTTTCACCTGCGCCTGCCCATCCTTGATGCAGCCCTGGCGTGGCCAGACGTGCAAAGGGTTTCCTGCCCCCCCACTGGCCAGTTCAGCACCGTTTCTCCCTCATATATCAAACCCACACAGCCCGTTAGTCTGAGTGCCCCATAGGCCATCAGTGAGCAGCTCCAGACTCCATTATAGCGTCTCTTAGCACTTTCTGCACGGCCCCGCCATGCTGGTGGGGTACCTGGCTGTGCGAAAGGCGACTGCAAATGGGATTAGAGACGGAACATCACCTTGCCTGTCCCCTCCAGCGAGCGAGGGAGAAGGCGGGTCTCGCTAAGCAACTGGGCTTATCCTTTGATTTTTCTCAGAGGCTTCATGTCAGGCCTGCTGCGCCCCCGGACCGAGTTCTACTTTGATAGGTGAACCAACGCTTCTCAAAGCAGGGCTGTGGCCTGCGGCCACTCTGCCTGGGCAACTGGGGAAACTGAGTCATGGGGATGTAGTTCCAAGCGCCTCTCACTATGCACAAGCAAGACTGTGTCACCTCTCAGCTTCTATTTTTGGGTCATGGTGGTGATGAGTGTGTGTGCATGTGCGTGAGTGTGTGCGTTTGTGTTCTTCCAGCTCCTGCCAGAAAAAGAACATGGCAGTCTAGAAAGAGGGTACACAGGGTTTCAGTTGACCAGGGCATCTGGACCAGGCAGTCAGAAAAATGTCTTAGCAGCTTGTGAAAGAAAGCGCGCGCGCACATACACATACACAGGAGCGTTCTGAGTCATCAGCCTTGCCTGCCTCCATTCAGCACAGTGACCACTCTGGGCTTTGCGTAGTGCCACTTGGACCTGGCCTGAAACCCCTCCAACTGTCCCAGTCAGGAGAGAATGGGCCCTGTGCTAATTACCCCGGAGGCCAGCTTTCCGCTCCTTTGAAGAGCTTGCTTTGATGTGATGTAATTCCGCTGCCAGGCCCGGCTGTGCCCAGATTAAGCACATAATGAGCAATTATCAGCTGGGCGCTAGGAGCGAGGCTGAGGCTGCTGGCATGGAGATGTGGCCGGCGCCTGCCACAGGCCGACGATTCTGGCCACCACCAGCTCCCTCTGGGACTGGACTAATTCACTTACCCGCTTCCCTCTGCTCCCTGGCCTTTGGGTGACATCCTTCCCATCTGTAAAATGGGGCTCAGGGACCTCACGGAACCCTGGTCTGAGCACTCCAGCTGGCTGGACACACTGTGCCTTCGCAACTGTTCACGACTCTAGGAAAATAGTGGGAGGGACAAGCCGGGACAGCACAGAGCCTAAGACACAGGCCCTGTGGTCAAGTCGTTGTAGGAGCTGTGTGACCTTGGCACGGGAGTGACCTGCTAGCATCGGTGTGCTCATCTGGAGAGGCGGGACTCTGAGGGAAGCTCCGTGTCTGCGTCCAGCTGCTTCTCAATGCCCTGGCTGGTGGTGTCACAGGAGTGTTGACGTGTTTGGTCCCATGGGGTGAGGTGGGGATGGGTGGCCTCATACGCAACAAGCTAGCCGAGGCCCAGGTAGAAGACCAAGGAGGCAGAGGCAAGCTGAGTTCTGAAGAAATGGCGAGGGAGCAACGGGCAGTTTAGTGGGTGGGATCTGAGTGCTACCTTTCTCCAGAAGGCCTCTAGGGCTCTTCTCTCCACAACTGTCCTCAAAGCACAGGGCAGGTGTCCCTGCCAGGAGGAAAACATCAACCCCAAGGGAGAGCCTTCTCTTTCACAAGGAGGGTGGGCTCTTCTGCGTGAGGACACGCTGTCCTTCCAAGTATCTCCTGCCTGCTCTTAGAATCCCTTCGTCCCTCAGCCATCTAGCTTGAAGACAGAGCTGCTTGGCGAGGGGGACATAGGACTTCCCTTCCATGTGATTCCCCTAACCTATTGCCAGGTTAAGCTGCAGAAACCCACCTTCTACAAGAAGCCCCCATCTACCGCCCCTGGTGGCCACGTGGTCTGTGAGTTCCCATAATCCGCCCTCGGGCCCTTATCTCTGGGGTCTTGCAGGGGGTTCTGTGGGGGGCGTTAAGGAGGCTGTGAGCATCTTGGGGCAGAGGCTACACTCTGCTCATCTCTGTCCCTCACAGATATGTCATTGGAGCCTTTGCTTCGGTTTTTGAGGTTGTTTTTTCTCTTTTAAAAATTTAAGCCAAAGGCCTGAGATTGTTTTTTGAGAGCGGGGTTGGTAGGGGGTGGAGGTGAGCACAGGCATTTGGGGTGGAGGGAAGCACAGACGAGAGGCCTCTTTACAGTTCTACGGAAAGCCAGCCTTTGCCACCCTGGCAAGTTCTGGAATGTTCTGTCTGCTTCACCCCAGGCGGTCCCGCCCTCACTTCAGCCTTCCTTCAAATGAAGCAAACTCTCTCTTGTCCCTGTTCCTTCCCACTCGTTGTTCTCCTTCCTTTATTTTAACCACTGGTTCCCACCTCGAGTCCTTCAGATTTCATCACCCTTCCCCAGAGAAGCCCCCGGGACCGCCCAACGCACACAGGGCACCTCTTCAGCTTTACAACACCCTCCACTCTTCCTTCACAGCCCTGTCCCAATTTTTCCTCAAATACTTGTTTGTCAGCTGATTAATACGCATTTCTGACATCCACCAACGCACACATCACAGCGGCAGGGACTCACACTGCACCGTCGCAGTGCTCCCAGTGCTTGGGGCGCAGTAGCTGCTCACTAAAGGTCAACGAGGGAACAAGAGCGATTACCCAGCATTGCTCGGGGCCCAGTTACCAAGTCTACCCTGAAGCCCAGGCTGTGTGACATATAAACGGCAAGGCAGGAGTGGGTCTACTTGCTGTCCGCTTGGATGAGAGGCCCTCAGATCACCTGAGCCTCAGCCCCTACCACACCTTTCACTCACCATCAACTCAGCTTTGCATTTAAGCAGGACTTTAACAACAACCCCAGCCAGCAAATGTTCCCTTAAAATAAAATGCCCTCCGTCTTCCCAAAGGGAACTGTTTTAGACCTTCAGCTCCTTTGAGAAGAGTCACCGTCCCCTACGCCTCCCCCCTCAGGGAGCTGAGCCACCAGAGTGGCCCTCCCTCTGGCTAAAGCTGCTGTCACCTCAGGGGAGGCCAGAGAAAAGGGCAGCGGCAGGGGGGAGCAGGGAGGGGGCCGGCAAACAGGCAGTTTTCACATCTCAGGATCTGAAATGATTGCCTTTCTCTCCTCTCCCTGTGGGTGGAGAGGTGTGTTAAGAGCCAGTGACTTCAGGCTGAGCCCGGAGATGGAAGAGACGTGCAGCTGACTTAGCAGGTCCCTCCACACCCACCACAGCTGAGGCCCAGGCCCATCCATCGCCCGTCAGCGGGCATTTACGAAGGCTGCTCCGTGACACCAGTGCAGACCTGGGGCTGCGAGAGGCCGTGAGGCTGCCAGGCCAGAGACCAGGGAGAGGGGAGAGAAATGGGCAGAAGAGAACTGACGAAAGGAAAGGCCGGAGCACACCCCTGCCTGCCAAACAGTCTACTGCAAGGAGGAGCCCCATCGCAGCCCTCAGATGCAGGGAACGAAGCCACGGGCCTCCTCTACAACCCCATCAGAGAGCCAGCTTCTCCACATCCATGGTACCAGGGGCAGGGCCTGGTGCTGCCTCATCTCGTGGGGAAACAAACATGTGGAGGAACGCTGAGTTTGAGGTTC
The DNA here is from genome assembly GCA_004027555.1 of Craseonycteris thonglongyai. Classification (NCBI taxonomy): domain Eukaryota; kingdom Metazoa; phylum Chordata; class Mammalia; order Chiroptera; family Craseonycteridae; genus Craseonycteris; species Craseonycteris thonglongyai. The sequence continues at coordinate 19,577 of PVKE010001672.1, read as the reverse complement.
GACAGATCAAGGTTCAAATCCATACTTGGTCCCTTGTTGACCAAATGACCTTGAACAAACCCCTGATCTCTCTCAGTCTCCTCTTTCTCATGGGCTAAATACCTTACAAGGTTCTCAGGACAGTTATGCAGGAAGTTAGGGGTCCTCTCCACATATTACCACAGCACCCTTCTCCACGGAATAGAGAAAATGTACACTCTGGGCAGAAAACTTGGTCTCAAATAAAATGCCTCCTCTCTCTCGCCGAGGCTAGAATCCATCACTTTCTTTGAGTCTAGAGCCCACGATAATTCATCTGAGAATTCGCATGCCCTGAACATCTTAGCTGATCAGCTTGGACAGAAACATTACAATAAATGATTAGACGAGAACAGACCACAGAGCCTGAGTTTTAAAAAGTGCCAGGTAGTTGGAAGTATCTTTACGTACAGCCTGACCTGACAAACAAGGAGTCTCATTGGAAGTAAATAAATAAATGATCTAGCAGCCCTGCCGGATCAAGGGTACGCGTCTGGCTTGGGGTGTCACCCACGTGGCTCGTGTTTGCTCTGACAGGCGTGTACAAACAGTGCCCAGGGGCCTTTGGCAATGCTCGTGTGAGGGCTGCTAAAGTGCTTTTAAATTTTTTAAAGAGAGAATTCCACAGTCCAATCCTCTAAACACTCATTAGTGAAGCGAGCCTTTCGAGCTGTAACATTGTCAGTTTTCTTGCTTAGACCTACCTCTTTAAGAAGGATTTGGTTGGACTTACTCTTATAACATAGAGCGAGAAGGTTTAAGGGGTAGATATATAAAGGCTGTCTGGAAAAAAATCCAGCCATAAATGCCTCTGTTTTTTATATTACATGGCTGGATACTTTCCGGACAGCTCCTGTATATATCATATATACTTACATATCTCATATAGGTACATATACATATATACATAGTTCACATCAGAATAAAATAAATAGATGAAGACATCAGGGTGAAGGGAAAACAAGTGGTAAAATCAAATTAATGAAAGAATTAGGCCATAATATCTGGAGTAGTTGCTACAGCTGGGGAACACTTCTGATATTAACCTATCCAGGGATGAGAAAGCGGGTCTTATTTACACTCCTGCAAAGACATTCTTGTATTTCACCGACAAACCCCTTGCCTGGAGCTGCCGGGACACACTTGGAGACACTAATATCACTAATCTCCCATGTGGCAGTATCTAGCCTCATATCACTGTTTTGTATTGACTTTATTTCCTGGCATGAAAGACACTCTACCTTTAGAGCTTCGGCCCCTGTCTCTTTTCACCTGGGAACTTCCTAGCCCAGGTATCCAGCAGCTCCCAGGTCTGGGGAAGCCACCTGCCTCAGCCTATGACGAACGGGCTACCTACGCATCTTTGGAATAGTCATTTGCTCAGTGAAACACAGTTGTTGAATTATCCCCCATTGCGTTGTGCGCTCACTGTCTTGAGTACTTTCAGCCAGGATGTGAACTAGCCTTGCGCTTCCTCTGGATGCTGGAAAGACTACCCCGGAATCTACATCCCACTGACAAGCCACATGGTGCATGTGTCTGTCCTTTTAGTATAGGAACAAGGAGGCAGTGTCCCCACAGATTCTTAAAAACGAGTTCACTACTAGGTACCACAGGACACGGAACTGTGTAGTTGTATCACTTTGTACCAAATCCACGGCCTCAGCCTTTAGTGAGTGGCGTGGACAGCAGCCCCGGGGCTTGCACCCCACAGCTGGTACTTCCCAGCTGCATGACCTTGGGCAAACCTTAACCTCCCTATACCTAGACTTCCTCACCTGTCATATCCACATACATAATCGAGCTGTGAGGATGAAATGAGAGAATGAATCCCAGATAGTTAGCCATTTATAGCACTCAATACATGTTAGCTGCTGTCACCCGTATTATTAATCCCATGACGATGAGGATGAGGCACAATTTTGACTACAATGTCTGGAGATGTTTTTGGTCATCTTAACTGGGAGGGAGGATGCTCCTGGCACCTGTTGGATAGAGGCCAGGATGCCGCTCAACATCCCACAATGCACAGGACAGTCCCACAACAAAGTGACCCAGCCCATGTGTCAACGAGGTCAAGGCTTGAGAAAACCCACTTTTAAAGTATAAAAGGGCCTTGTTCAGAATTTAAGTCTTGCTTTTTAGGAATTCTGTTACATCTGCTATAGAATCCACACTTTTAAAGAAAAATTAAAAGGAGAAAAATACCTCTGTCAGTTGGCCAACTGGCTCAATAATTGGACACAGCCTGCTCAAGCCTCGGGGCTGCCGTCTGTGAAGTGGCCAGGCTGTCCTGGCAGACTTCTAAGTGTCCCTCTGGCTCTGACCCTCCCCGTGCTTCTAATTTTCAACAGTCCTCTTTTGTGGGGGACGGACCAGGGGCTGGGCAGAGTGCAGCCACATTCTGGATAAAGAAGAGCACAATAGAATTCCTTCTGAAAATAAATCATCTTTACATATAAAATCTTCTGAAGACCATTTCAAGAAGAGTAATAGATCTGCCAGTCCAACACCTGCAGGGTGGGCAATAATTTACTTAGCCCACTGACTTGGAGGCAGGGCCTGTTCTTGATATATGGCCCAATTAAGCATCTGTTAATCACAGCATTATCTCGTCGGAAGGTAGAATACCTACTTCTCTCGAGCAGTTTCTCAGTGAGATAACATCACACATTCCCCAAGCAGCGAAGGGCATTTCCCAGCACAGGGGAGCGTGGGGGGATCGATGCCCCTCTCCTGGGCTTCGGCCCCAGCGGTTGCTGGGAATATCCTCCATGCCCTATCCTGGCCCTTCCCCCATCAACCTTCCTATAACCTCGGCTTCTGAACTCTCCTGTTTGTCTGAGGCCTTGATAATAAAGCAACATCTGCAAAACCTACAAGAACTTTACTGCAGTTAATTGAGTAATTGAAGCAAGATGCAGGGAGAGGTGATCTATGGGCCTGGGTTGAGGGCTGAGAAGGGAGACAACGGATTTATTGCAAAGGCCGTGGGCGGCCTTGGGTCCAGGCCCTGGTTCATGGGAAGTTTGAGGTCATGTGGGATTAAAATATCTTTAGAAACAAATGGAATAATTTGACTGAAATATCGGGAACCTTGTGCCAGTTTATGCCAGGAGACTGGGTGTGATTTATTTACCTGCGCCCAACACATTTTTTTGGTATCTGCCCCATTAGTCTAAATTTATAGGTGATTGAGCAAATGGATATCCCTTGTCTGTGTCTGTCCGTCTGTCTCATCCTGATGGTTACATGAAGCCTGGCTTTTGGAGTTCAAGATAAGTAAAGCCAGGCCTTACACGGACTAGAGCCCCGGAAACTACCCAGGTGGCATGCAGGGCCACTTACAACCCAGGGGTTGTATTTGCTCAGAAGACGCTTGTTAGAGCCAATATGTAATTGGTGGTAATATCTTCTTGTGATCTGAATAAATCCATAAATCTTCACATGTAAGCACAGTTCACCACCTTGAAGTCATTGCGTACAATGTGATATATTGGCTGGCCGTGCAGATGCCAGGTATACACATTCTAGGTGCGGAAAACGACGCAAGGGCCTGGCATTAGCCGCCCGCGGCCGGCCAGAGCGCACGCCCCCCGCGCGCAGGACGGCTGGCATTTTGGAAGGTTATTGCTCCTTTTGTAGTTTCTCGGCTGCTTTATTAAATCCCAAATTCCTTGCAAAACTGTACAATTTTAATAATTCAAATCTGCGTGGATCATAAAGCTGTCTAACTATACCTAGCACCCTGGGTATCAGACAGATACGAGGGCGATGATGTCACTGGGCCTGATTAACCGGAACAGGTCACCAACAAGATTTTATTACAAGTGTCATTTAGATTCCTGACAGCTTTATAGGCTTAATGGCTTTTTATTAAATGCATTGTGTTCAAGGAAGCTGACAGTTGGGGATGCCTTGTAAATACAATGCAGTGGAATTTCCTTAGAAGCTGGGTGAGAGAAAGCAGAAGGAGCTTGGGACATCCCTCCCTGTCCCCAGTCCCATTGCTCAGGAGGCCCAGAGTTCATCATCTCCTGAGACTAAAGACAAATGACCCTGTTACACACCCCCGCCAGCTCTCCAAACCCAGCAGGTCCGCCCCAGGTCAGCTCAGATGTTTTCAACTGATGCTCTCCAGAGAATCGAATTCCTCAGTCCAGAGGGTGATCCACGCTAGCCACCACCACCCCCAACAGCCCCTGTCCTAAGCCAGGCTGCCTCCTAGGAACCTGTGAGCTTCCTGGAACCCATGTTCACCATGGGTCGGTCAGCTAAGTGTGGTTTGCTTCTGCCCCACAGTTTGTTGAAGCCACTTGGAGAGAGACAGCAGGAAGGACAGGTGGACTTACTGTGACCCCCAGGGCCATCCCCAGGTGCTGGGCACTGTGCGTGGCGGCGCCCTGGGCAAATCACCTCATCCCATCACCTGACCCCCTGGCTGAGCAGGTGCATTTACTCCCCTTTCACAAGTGAGGAAACATGAGTCCAGAAGGATTCAGCTGGACAGCGGAGGAGAAAGGAGCATGGTGGTATTTCCAGTGTGCCCCGTTTTGCTAGGTTTGGGTTATTTCTCGCCCCACTATTTGAAGGAGGTACTATTACTCAGCTTTGAAGCTGGAGAAGTTGAGGTTCTCATGACGTCCCTACCCCTCAGCGCAGATGAAGGGCATGGACACTCTTTATAGTAAGAACAAGCACTACTCCTTGGGTTCTCTTTGTCTGGGTCTTGACCTGAATTGTCTCATTGAATCTTGACAGCATTGCTACGAGGTTGAATATTGTTAGCATTATCCTCATCTCACAGAGGGCATATGATGGACAAGCCCAAATAGACAGTCAGTGCCAGAGCCAGGACTCGAACCCAGGGAGGCGGGGTCCAGAGCCTCTGTTCTTAACTCCTGGGCACTGACAAGTCGGGCCTTCCCCAGCTGTGTCTGGAAAGTGTGTGAATCCTGGACATCTGTGTGTGATTTACTGCTCCCAAAGCACTTCTGCATATGTCTTCCCATGAGATCTTCCCAACAGCATGCACAAGGCAGGGAGGCGAGGACTCATGCCTCCCACTTTACAGATTGCATAGCTGAGGCTTGAAGAGGTCCAACGTCTTCCCCGAGTCTGATGAGTCACAAACTGTGAGTCCAGGGCTGGCCTGTTGCTCCCCCTCTCCTCCCAGGCCCGGCTTCCTCCCCTATGGTCTGCAGCTCCCGCGTGTGGAGCATGAGCACAAATGGACACATCGGGAGTCTCAGGGCCTACTGTTTTGAGAGCAAAGGCCCGGTGGCTGGTGGAAAACAGGAAGCAGGACTGACCAGGTACAGGCGCTTCTCGTTATTTGTGGATTTTGTATTTACAAGTTCACTTGCTCACTGAAACATATGGTATTCGAAACCCTCAATCAGTGTGTCCAGTGCTGTCATGTCACTGACAGATGTGTGTCAGGCAGCGAATAATTGGACTCACTCAACACACACATTCCTAAGTGTCCTGTCTTTGCAGTAGATTTAGTGCCGTGTTTTTCATATTTTTGTGCTTTCTGTTGATGATTTCCCTGGTGAAATAGTCCCAAGCATAGCAGTACTGTGTGGTGTCCCTAAATTCAAGAAGGCTATGATGTGCCTTACAGGGTGTTAGATAAGCTTCGTCCAGGCATGATTTACAGTGCTACAAGCTGTGAGTTCCACATCAGTAAATCAACAATATGTATATTAAATAAGGTATCTTTAAACAGAAATGCACATTATGTACCGATCAGGTGGCAAAAATGGTAAGTGGCCTGCAGGAACCTAAGCCTGCGTTCCCCCTAGGAGCAGTGGTTCAGTATCACTGAGGCATTGACTGAGGCAACTTTGCAGACTGTCACGTCCACCAGTAACTAGAATCAGCTGTTCTTCTGAAGTCTCTTCCGTGTGCACAGCCCTCTGCCTGCTGGGCGTGGGGGCAGGAGGACACCCCAGTCCTCTTCCCCAGGATTCACCATCACCAGAGAGAAGCCTGGAGATTGGGACTGAGCCAGCCCAAGATCAAGGACCATGCTGGTGCGTGCATGCGCGTGTGTGCATGTGTGTGTGCGTGCAGCAAAGCCGAGCAGAGCACTTGGCTGGAGAAACAGAACAAGAGCCACAGGTGCCAATTGGATTTTTCTAGTCCCACACTTACAGAAAGTAAAAAGGAAGAGGTAAGCTTCGATTCAATAATGTGGTTTACTTTACCCAGCCTATGAAGAATACTGTCATTTTAGCAGAATCAACCTAAAACTATTAACACAATGTGTTGCATCCTCTGTTTTGCACTATGTCTTTGAAATTGGTTTGTTTGACACTCACAGCCAACCTCCATGAGGACAAGCCACATTTCAAGTGCCCAGGAGCCACCTGGGAGGAGTGGCTGCCGTGTGGATGTCCTGATTCTCTAAGGTCAGGACTTCTTCTCCCCAAACGCACCCAGAAAAGGGATCTGCGCACAGTAGGTGCTGCACAAACCCCTCCTGTGATAGTTAGAAGTCAGGAGACTTGCTTGTAGCTACAGTTCTTGCATAGTGCATCCTGGGAAGGTCACCTGACCAGTTCAAGCCTTGGGTATCTATAAAAGGGGGTGATGGTAACACCCCCATCCTCCCTCGGTGACAGTTAATGCTGATGGTGAATCCAGCAGCCCATGTCTAGCCAGCGTCGACCAGCATCCCACAGCGGCCTGGCATGAAGCCCCCATGTCCCCCATATGTAACAGTGTGCATGAAAGTGGAAGCACAGGTCTCATGTCTCAGACTGAAGCAGTCAAACTGGAAACCCAATATTCCAGCAGTCACCCCAGAGACAATCGGGGGTTAGTCAGGAAATTACTCCTAGTTAACGTGGGGCTGGGTCTCCACGGGCCCACCTGTGGTGTCCCCCTGCTTGGCAGCCATACCACCCCGGCTGGGCTTTCTGTTTTCTGAAGCCAGGCTTTGCCCGGAGATGGGAAGATGACCCAAGTGGGTGAAGGGACTATCTTCCATCCCCATCGTCCCACAGCCTCGGGGCTGCTGGGTTCTCTCCTTCTTCTGCGTTCCCTGCTCCTGATCTCTGGTGCTTGGGAGTCTAACTTCATGCGAGGGCTGGGTTTCTCAGACTCCAACTGTGCCTGGACTTCATTGGCGAGAAAACGGTAATTAATAGAGTCTGGGGAATTCATCTTGGACCCCAATTTGAGACACAGCAAAGTGAAAGGCTTATTCTACAACGAAGAAAATTATCAGTGCATCAGAGAAGATGTGTTTAAATGTCTGGCTAAAGAATTAGATTTACAATACTGAAGTAAGACACGAATTCTTTAAATTTGTATGGGACGTACAGCTTCCAAGACTATGAGGACTGTCCAGAAAGTATCTAGCCATGTAACAGTTCTTGCTGTATTGACAATGGCTGGATTTTTTTCTGGACAGCTCTCTGATATTTATAGGCTGCACTTTGAGAGCCACTGAATTAGAGAAAACTGCACTGTGGGGGTCATTTGGGAAAAGCCAGCAGAGCCTACAAGGACAGCCCGTACCACCCTGTCTCATCCATCATGTCACCTCTCAGCCTTAGGGGATGAACACCTGGCTTGGGCCCCTGTGCTCACCCCCAGCGTTTTGGCGGTAACTCAGAGCTAATTCCCAGGGCCCTGAATCCGCCTCCCTCGCTTGGTGAGCCGGCACCTGTCCTCGTCTCGGTTGGGGGGCAGCTAGAGGTCTTGAGTTTGTTTCCTTTGCCCCCAAAGTGCTGCCTTTGGATGCAAACCTCAGTGGTGGCAGGTGAACCTTCCAACTGGGGCATTCTGAAAATACCTCATGCACTGGAGTCAGAAAATAGGCTCTGCTTTCCTTATGAATAACAGAATCCATCTAAAATGATGACAACTTGCGAACCATCACATTTTCACACACCTTCTACAATGTCCTCTGCCTGCCCAAACCCTTTCTCTTGCATGAGGTCCCCACAGCCACATGGCAAGGACACCCCTTGAAATGAGTCAGAAATACATGAGTTCCCAACTCCCCTGAGGAGAGTCTCAGCATTCTGCTCAATAAAATCTGGATATCAGCCTTCCCAGAGGGTGGCCAGGAGAGGTGAGTAACATACCAAGGTGCCCACCCAAGGGCCAAGCACAGAAGAGAAGGTAAGTGCTCCCGCTCCACCCCAACACTCACCGTGAAATCAGAAGGGGGTCCTCCCTCATTCTGGCCCTACCTCCCACCCACACACCCACCCTCCCTGGGCAAAGAGGTCTGTTTGGACGGTGCATGACCTAAAAGGATGCTAAGTGTCAGCTTTTCAGAGATGGTGTCAGGCTACTGTGATTTGCGCCAGCTGAATGATAAGCAAAACTCTCCCCATTGCTCTCCGCTTCCCTTGGTGAACCTTTACCATCAGCTCCAATGTGGCAGCTCCTCCCACTACCCTTGGAGGAGCCAACAGGGGTAGTAGCGGTGCGATGCACTATATCTATGCCTTTAACTTCCTAGCAGCTCCAGACTCAACAGGTTCCTTGTGTTCACCTTGCCTCTGACCCTGCGTGAGAAGAGGTCAGAGGGTGGGCCAGGCTAGGCGAAGCTCTCCTCTCCCCTTCCAGCCAGCGCTGCCTTCAGTGCTTTGGAAAAGGTAGATAAGTGGAGTCCTCTGATTCATCCCAATGACCAGCACAACAGAATGACAGGATGAGCAGAAGTCAGCAATGTGCTACCCAAGCTGACAGACAGTGCCTTCCTGTCACCTGCTGGCAAAAGGGAGGGGCCCAAGAAGATCTGAGAGCAGTCGCTGCACAGACAGCACTTCTCAGGGGGACTGCTTCTCCCAGGAACCCCCATGCCTGCTCATGTCACTGGACTCCACAGCAGGGCTGGACAATTCTCTAGCCCCCACATCCAGGGGCCCTTCAACCCTTAAAGAGCCATGGTGGGATTTACCTGTCACGCTCTGACAGTCCCCATCTCCTCCACACATCAGTCACCGGGCCTCGCACCGATGGTTTACTCTCTTTGAGCCTTGATTTTCCCATTGGTGAAAATGGACATAATGCTGCCTGCTTCTCAGGGATGGGAACAAAATGGGCTCATGTGAAAGTATGTGTCAGCCAGAACATAGTAAATGTTCATTTAATTAAAAAAATAATCATTGCTAGAATGATGTTCATATTTCACACCTTTTTTTTTTTTGAAAGAAAGGGCTAAGTATCTCTTTGGGTAGAGTGAGTAGCTCTACCTACCTCACCACACCCCATGAGGAAAAAAAATAGTCTATCACTCAAGCCAAGACATCTCAATGAGTGACAGAAGTACATGCCACCTGGGCCCCCCCGCATGGTTACCTGGCTGTGTGCTGAGTCTGCAGAACTGTCCGTTGCTGCCCTAGGTCAGCTCTTACCCCATGCGTGTCTAGAGTCCAAGGGAAGTTGTTTCCTCGCTTTTCAGGTACAAAGTCATCCACCCCCATCAGCTTTATTCGGTCTTATTAGGCTGGAAAGAGAACACCCTTCCCCATCTGCCCTCTGAACCCTCTTTTCCTTGTGACTATCTACACATCCCGAGAGTTTCCAGAGGGCTCAGTGGGTTTAGGCTTAGACAGGTGCCAGGGGCCCTGCCTTTAGTGAAGAGGCCGTGTCATGTCTCAGAGCCAGTCCTCCTGGCCGGATCTCCCCCACACACCCTGGCAACACATCTGCTCGGTGAGGTTCTCTGAACCCCACATGCCCCCTGGCCAGCCCCCCTCCCGGTATCAGAAAGCTCAGACCTGACTGGTGTCCGTGCTTCTATCCCTGCCGCGCTCCATGCGTCCCGCATGTGGCCTCCTGGAGCATGAGCCTACTCACGTGGTCCACCCCTTTGTAAAAGCCCACGGACAGCGTCCATGACTGTGGGTTCAAATGCCAAACTCCTTCCCGGGGTTTAGAAGGTTCTTCTGAGCTTGCCTGTGCTTTTCTGCCCAGTGCCCAGATAACTCCTTCCCCAGCTTCAGGTCGCAGCTCAGGTGTCACCTCCCCTGGGAAGCCTTCCCTGATGCACCGCCCCAAAGTCCCCACAGCTGCCTGTTCCTCCCCGTCTGAGCATGTGCCAAGCTCTGTGCTAAAAAGTCCTCTTCACCCGCCTCTCCGACTGGCTGAAGAACTTGGGCCTCTCTGCTTTCCAGTGTCTAGCACAGTGCTGAACACCGTGCAGCAGTAATGAGTTCATAGATTTGCAACGACTCTGTCTTCTGGAGACTGTGTCCAAAGCTCTCTCAGCTTTGGGACAAGCAGCTCAGAGCTTCCCCAAGGCACCGAGAGGCAGGGGAACCCTCCGGCCTGTGACCCTGCAGACGGCTGTGGTTTTACTGCTTGGGGAAAATTGGGCTGGCAGATCAAAGGCATCGGCTCTTCCAGTGCAGATTGCCAGCAGCCAGCACTACTGGAATAGCACTTGAATTGGTAATACAAAATTAAGTGGGCTAATGATTGACATGGATTTGCAAAACCTGGCCCACCACCTCGCCTCTGGCAAACCGGGATTGGCTGGGAGCACAGAGCTTCCCAAACAGGAGCTCTTGCTGCGCTCCGCCCCCAACCGACTTGCAAAGGGCCCTGTTCTCAAAACTCTACCCCATGTCTTAGAAAAGGCTTAGCCTCTGAGCTCAGAAATGAAAACTCACAAATGTGAGCCAAAGGGAAAAAGCCTGGTGCCACTTTGCACCTGTAACACATGAGTCACTTGATTAAGAAAATGCTCAGCAGCAAGTTTGTGATTCTCTGTGTGTGGCGTACAGGACAGTGGGGGCCATGTGGAGGGTGAGCGGTACCTGTGGCTGCACCGGCTTTCAAAGCCTCACCCCGTCGCATGTGCTGAGACATCCACATTTTAGAAAGTGACTTTTCCCCTCTCGGTGCTCTATCGTGCTCGTCAGAGGGAGCCTCATCGAGGCCAACGACCTGGAGGGTTTCAAAGTCACCCGCCCTGGGGCAGGCAGGGTTGGCTCCCCCACCTTTGTCCAGAAGCTAGGGAGGAGAATGGGGGCCTCGGAAGGAGGGTGGGAGTCCCACTGTGTCAGATGTGGGACACCCAGCCTAAAGCAGCCCTCATGCAAAGCCTTGGGGGGGTGGGCTTGGACTTGTAAATGCTGCCAGGCCTCTGCGCAGAGGTCAAGTCCAGACAAGGCACACGCTGCCCCGTCTAGTACGTCCACACCTCCTGGCAAGGCCTGGGCAGAGGGCGCCCGAGAGGAAAAGACCAGGGCAGCCCTGGGGCCTGATTTGGGTGCTACCCTGTTTCCCCGAAAATAAGACAGTGTCTTATATTAAGTTTTGCTCCCAAAGATGCTCTAGGTCTTATTTTGGGGGGGATGCCTTATACGTATTTCAGTGAGAGGCAAAACTGTAAGTAGGTCTTATTTTCGGGGGATGTCTTACTTTCGGGGAAACACGGTAGTTTCTTCTATGAAATGGGGATGATCACCACTTTCCTTCAGGTCAGGTGAGGACCTGGTGAGGACCCAGTGAGGTCATTTGCCCAGAGCAGGTGGCTGAGCGCCGGGCACCCCGCCCACTCCCAGCTTGCCTCAGAGGCAGGCATATTTGTTCTCAATGACTGTGACTCACATGGTCACCCGGGGTCATTCTAGGAATGCTTTGGCCTGCTGTTTGTTTGTCTTAGGCCTTTCTGGAAAAAAAAACCCAAAGAGGCAGGAGCCCTGGGAAGAAAGAGGAAGGTAGCTGCTCTGTCACATGGGATCTCAGATGCGGGGAGATGAGAGGACGCTGTGGTAGCTGCCTTCCCTGAGCTGGGCCCACGCCCTGGCTCCTGTCTGGGGTTGAATGGTGTGGGCGTGGCAGGGCCAGTGGCTGGACAAGCCCAGGGACTGGAAAGCCACCTCCAGCTTCCCCCTCGCGCGTCCTTCTGCCCAACTTCCCTTCAAGTGTGTTCTGAGTGAGAGATTGTCGGCTGCATATTAATAAAACAATGGAATTTTTATTTCTTTTTCTCATAAATTACATAATTCAAACCTTAAAACACCTTTCATGAACAGTGACTGGGCATGTGACACTTAATAAAACTGGGCTCAGGTCAGTTTCTGCTTGACAGGCTACCAGCCGAGAATGTGCCCTGTGAGTAAATGATTAAGAGGCGGGGATCTTTCCTGGGCTCTACTATTAAACACTTCAAAGGTTTCCAAAGTCAGATAAAATGAAAAGCAAATGTGTTTCACTGCCTCTCAAATGCCTCAAATGTTTTAGCAGGTGCAAGCAATGAAACCTTCCATGGGGACAGCATTTTAGGGTCTGCAAAGTGCACCCAACTGAATTCTGGGAATTCTGGACTGGCTTCATAAAAATTCATGATTTCTAATGAGGGGAGATGGTCATCTTCAGAGCCCATCTACATATGCGGCACAGAAGGAAAGTATCTCAGGGTCCTCCAGGTCAGGGGTCAGCTTAACCCTTTCTGTTCCAGGAGAGACCCTCGCATGCAGCACAGGGGGCATCTCCAGCTGGGATAGTGAGCCCTGTGCTGGCAAAACTGGGGAGCAAATCCCCAGACTTTCCAAAGGCACATTAGTGGTCAAGTTCAACCAGAGTCCTCTTTTTCTAGGCACGATACCTTTTGACGTGATGTAGGAATCATCGCAGGTGACTAAAGCCCACAGACTTAGAACATACACGTGGCGCAGTTCTGTGCCAATGCTTTAACCTCTCTGTACCCCAAATACCTCATCTGTAAGATGGGGATAATCGTAGCACCTACCTCACAGGATTTTTGTGAGGATTAAATGGGTTAACATCATAGCAGTACTTAGATCACACAGCAGAATGCAATACATGTTCTTGATTCTTATTGTCCTGTTAGGAAAAATGAATACGAGAAGTTGGCATTCTACAGCTTGGCTATTCGAGCTTTTCATTTAAAATTTGCTGTAACTTAGCTTTATAGGTCAGAGTAATCTCTCACATCGACATATAATATTTTATAGTTTACAAAGGACGTCCTGCGACGTTACCTCATTCCAGCCTTTCAACGACAAAGCTGGTAAATAAGGCAGGGATGGGCACCCATGGACCAGGGATGGGTTTCAGTCCTGCTGTGGCCCTCTTGCATAGAGTCGGACCCATCACGTGGACTTCTGCATCCTGAGGGCACCCATCTGTGAAATGGGTACTAGAGGCTCCTCTGAACCCCAGGACAGGCCACCCTCAAGAGCGGACACCACCCACATCTGCTGAGTTATCAGAGCTGTTGACCTCATTCTCTCCAGCGTCACTTTTTATCCATGAAGGGACTTGCATGTACTTTCCATGTTACCTCAGTGATCTCGCAAACCCTAGTTTACGGGACCTCAACTTTTCTTCTGCCTCTTTCATAATGAGCGGGGCCATGGAACGGCATTCCAAGAGTCAATGAAGGAGAACCCCTTAGTTCTGCCCTCGGGGAATAGCTGAGCACTGATCGTTATCGCAGCACATTCTCCCGATTTCCTGGCAGCACAGGATTGCTCAGCTCCCCCTCAACAAGGCCAGCTACTCCATGCACACCCCTGAAAGCCCCTGCAGAATCAGGGCACTTGAAATTGGGACACATCCCACAGCCTGCTCACCACATGGCAGCTACTCCAGGTGGACCCAGTTATAAGCATCTCACTACCCAGCCGCCTAGCCCCTGTGTGCTCCACGGTCAGTCCGTACACACGTGAGATTCCCTTCCACAAAGTCAAGGTCAGTGTTTTGGCTTGGACATCCCTCCTCTCCTGCCCCTCACCCGGGTTATAAAAACACATGTTGGACCCGGTTGGTCTCTATTGTCTGCTCTCAGCACATACCACCCACTAACTATCCATTTGTATCTTTCTATGCCTCCTATTTAAGGATAAAATATTGTGTGTGAAGAGATAATGACCAGGATGTTCTTTACAGCATTATTTAACAATAATGGAGGATGAAACACATTGCAAGTGTCCAGCATTAATTAAAATTGGAACCACCGTATGCTGAGGAGACAGGCTGGCAGTTAAATGAGGTTGACAGTGACGTGAAATGAAGCTCATTCTGTATGTGAAAAGACATTCATGTGTTGTGCTAAGTTACAAATAAGCATCCTGTAATGCTACCGTATTTTCCGGCGTATAAGACGACCGGGTGTATAAGATGACCCCCTAATTTTACAGTTAAAACATAGGTTTAGGCCTATATTCACTGTATAAGGCTACCCCCCACTTCCGAGGCTGTAGTCTTATACAGCGAATATAGGCCTAAACCTATGTTTTAACTGTAAAATTAGGGGGTCGTCTTATACGCCCGGTCATCTTATATGCCGGAAAATACAGTATATGTCTAGAATGATCCTTGTTTATTAGAAGTACAAATTTTATATATAGAAATACATATATATATATATATATATATATATTTTAAAACCTGGGAGTATATACATGAGTTGGTTAATAATGTTTACTGCTCAGTAATATTTCACATTTAATTTGTTTTTCAATTCCTATTTTTGGCATTGTGATTTTAAATTTAATATTTTGCCCAATTTTCTTCCTTTGGGCCATCCATATTTTCTGATTTCTCTATAAGAAACATGGCTTATTTTATTATATGTTTTTAAACGTTCTTTTTAGTTAACAAACAAAAACCTTCGAGATTCATAGCTGAAAGTGGCTTTGGACTGCATCTAATCTAATGGCCTTAGTTTCCAATTGGGTAAACTGAGGCCCAGAGAAGTGAGCTTTCCCTCAAAGGTCCTCAAGCTATATGGTGACAAAGCCAAGGCCATAGACCAGGTTCCCTAACCGATCCCAGTTCTACCCATGAGTCTTGTGTCATCACTAAGATTTTTATAAATAGGGAGGGACCATTTCCATGAAGTCAACTGCCTTGAACCCCCTTTCCTCTCAGTGAAACTAACCACTGCTTAACTGGCTCAAAAGCAAACGTGCCTCATACTCCGTCTGTCTCCACTCCTTTCCTCCAGGTTAGAAAACCAATGACCGGGTGACAAAACAATGGCACAACACCATGTGTGTGCCCGGACACAGAGAGAAGTGCCACAGCAGAGTCCAGCACATTATTCTTGTCCAAGCATCCACCATGTATGCGGAACAGGTGGGGAACACTCACTGCCTGGCCCTCAGCCTGCTCCCCCTGCCCGAGACCGGTCCAGCGATGTGGTTAATGAACAATGTGGCCAAATGAATAGGTAGAGATTGTATCAGCTTGTTCCAAAGGTTTTTTTCTGAACCACCCTAAGCATTTGTGGTTTTTCCTTCTCATTCATCATGACTCATTCATTTGTGGATGCTAAAATGGAAGGTGGTTTGTTCTGTTCAATTGCAGTAATTTTTCCATCCAGGAAAGGACAGAACGGATGTTCCACGCGGTAACTTTAGTGAGGTTGAATATCCCTCAGAGGCCAGTGCAGTAGAGATGGGAAGGGGAGGAAGGCCGGGTTGTGGCTGAGCTCCTGCAAGGCCTCCGAGGGCAGGCTCAAGCTGGTGCTGACAGTGCCCACACCGCACTCGGGAAGAGGCCCCTGCCCCTACTGAAAAAAGACTTCAGCATTTGACTAATTGTGGGGCCTCACTGCTCGGATTATTTATAGGAGGCAGAAGGAACACTTTGAACCATTTAGAAATCAGGGTAGAAGAGTTAAATCATGGGAAATGTCTCAACCATGGACACTCCAAGCTTGGGGCTTACATCACATGCAACATTTTTTTTTTTCCTTCTCTACTATTTTTCCTTTTAAGTCTTACAAAGTCTCAGAATTCTCACTTCTGGGATTTTAAAGCACAATTACCTAAAGATATAGACCTACATTTAAACACATAAGGGTGTTTGTGGTGGCCAAAAAAAAAAAAAAAAATGGAATGAATTCCAGTCAAAGGATGGCCACATGAATTAGGTTCGTGTTCACTATGAGTGGGTGGGAGCTTCATGACGAGATTTGGAGGGGGTGGATTCCCATGACACAGTGGAGCATACAATATGTGTGTGCATCTTGCGCACATGTTTATATTTGTAGGAGTGTAGAGAAAGGTACAGAAAGGCACAAAGCAAATTGCTGGCGTGAGCTGGAGGTGGGGGCTGGGTGATAGTGGGAAAAAGCAAGTTTTTCTTTTAAAAAAGGCCAGACCAAAAATCAGCATGTACAATAAGATCTTAAAGATGCGAATTGTATCTGCAAGGTGCATGTAAACTTCAAAAAAAAAGTCAAGGTAGATTCAAAGACACTGATGAGGAGAGCCATCAAGCACTCAAAGCAAGACAGGTAGAGAGAATGTATAAAATAGGGTTCCATTTGCAAGAAAACAACAAATGAAATGAACTCCTAGGTCCGTGCCTGTGTGTTAGGAGGCGGTTGTATGAGGACAATGGTGTGGAAGGCCTCAGGCCCAGAGGCCAGGGTCCGGGCAGGTGATGGAGACAGCTTCTCTTTATGCAGCTTTGTCTTATCTCACTTAACGCTTTAATTTTTTGTGTGTTCTGAAAGGTATCAAAATGACCATGTTTTAAATGCTTCCTTGTGCTTTTTCTCTGGTGATTTTAACAAAACATTAAGTCATTTTATTTGTGATCCGTACTGTGCAGGTGAGAACACAGGCAAAGTAAAGGGCTGATGTTAATTTTGCTTCCTAGGGAGTTTTCATGCAGAGGAAAAAGCCGAGGTAGAATTTTCCAAGACTCAACTCTAACAGAGATGGGAAAGGAGGAAGGCTGAGACTGGGTATCAGATGTCCATAAACGTCACTGGGAAGAAGGTGGAAGGTCTTCACAGGACAGCTGTGGGCCTCAGCCATGAGCATCAGCTCACAGTTCAGAAATGAGCAGGGCGGCTCCGGCACGCACACCCCGCCCTCTGCCCTCTGCCCTCTGCCCTGTGAAGTCTTCTCCTTGGCACACACCTCTGTCAGACACGCTGTGTGTTCCATTTATTTATGGTCATGTGTTCTTTACTAAGCTGTAAATTCTTTATGGTCAGGGGTTCTCGGGTGTTTTGTTCTGCTATATTCTCATTACCTCGAATAGAGTACATGCAGATGCCCAACAGTTACTTATACATGAATGAGTAAACAGTGAATATGTGAAGACCAGAAACTCCGTGAAAATGGATATATAAATGTTTAATAATGGTGGCAGGGAAGTAAAGTGTGCTGCATCCACTTGAAAAGATATTATACAGCCATCAAAAATGCTTGAGATCATGGAATATACTCCCAGCCTTTCATGGTAATTACATCTAGGGGTGCGTTTATGGGAGGTGTGATGTTTTTACTTTTTCCTGTTAGGTCATTCTGAAATATATTACTTTCTATTTCATTTGCTAACAGAAAAAGAAAAACTACATTATTTAATGTTGGGAAATTTAGAAGCTTTTCACAATGACATGGGAAAAACAATTTTGAAGCAGGGTTAAGTGAAAAGAAAAATATCAAGATACAAACCTTTAGAGATGGAATAATTCTATGTAATTACATACCCAGAAAAGAAAAACTAGAAGGAATCTTTAACAGTGATTATCTCTGTTTTTTTTCTCTTCTGCTTTATTATACTTCTCTGTTTTTCCAAATTACCTACAATACCAATTTAGTTAGAACAAAAACTTCAGTTAAAAACACAAATTTAATATAGCCATATTGACTATGAGAAATGGGATTGTGTAGGAATGTAAGACGGGAAACCAGAAATTTTAGTTTAACAAAAGGGACCAGATCACAAGGAGTCTTCAGTCTGCAGTGAAGGCTATGCCTACTGTTCAGAGGACAGCGATGCCTGCTTGGTTCTAGTCTATAACCTCAATTGGAGAATCAGTGTTGTGATAAATCACCTTTAGTTCAAGTCAGTCTTCCTCAGGTCTAACTTAATTCTTGACTGCTTGAAAAAAAAGAAAAAGCCCACTGTTACTGTCCACGGACATAAGTCTGGTGACGTACTTATGAAAGCCCTCTGCAGACATGAAAGTGGGGAGTCACTAAGCCCTTCCTGTCTCCCCACATCCAGCTTGCCTGTCCCTTCTACATCCAAATGCAAAGTGCTTCCACCACAGTTTCTTTGCTCCTGCCTTTCAACATCCCCGAGTGATTATTGCCTCCCTCTGGCCTCTTCCCAAGATCTGGGCATCATTCTTTAAAGAGTGTCTGACACAGAACTTGGGGATGGACTTGGCTGAACTGAAAATGGCTGAGAAGTTGACTTCATGAGCCTTGC
The DNA here is from genome assembly GCA_004027555.1 of Craseonycteris thonglongyai. Taxonomy (NCBI): domain Eukaryota; kingdom Metazoa; phylum Chordata; class Mammalia; order Chiroptera; family Craseonycteridae; genus Craseonycteris; species Craseonycteris thonglongyai. Next base: position 1,373 of record PVKE010001672.1, on the reverse strand, counting down.
CATGTCCCGCTCCACCCTGCCCCCAGTAATGTGTTCCCAAGTCACTTGCTTAAAAGAGAATAACACCTCATGTCAGAATGACCACTGCCAGCTTCTCCCGGTAGCCTGGCATTTGGGGACTGCCTCAGTGTCCCTCATTAGCCAGGTCTCACAGCTCTGGTTCCTAGTTCTCTTTGCCCTCTGGGGTTCAATATGGCTGCAACCACATCGTCCCTTTCTCTTTGGACCACTTGCTGAAGTCATCAGCCACTAATTCAGCCCCATAAAAGGAGCTGCAATTGAGCCAGGTGGCAGTTTCAAGCAGTATCTCTAGAGGGGCCACCCTGCTGGCCCCATACAGTCAGACACAGTGGGCCATGAACTGCGTCAGTGCTGCCACTCACCTGGAAAGGACAGCGACGCTGACGCTGACATCACAAACAGACAGCTTTCCTGTAAATGGGCACGTGGCCCCCATTCAAACACACAGCAGCTTCTTTCAGAATCGTCAGGCCGAACCACACACGTACACACACACACTCTGCTTATTGCTGCCTTCAAAAACAAATTTAAAACACATTTATGAAGCTAACAGACTAGGAGAGGTCTTTTTTTTTTTAATAAACTTAATTTGTAAAGGATTTAAGATGTTAACAAACAATCAATGAGATTGTTTCATAATTGATTTAAAAAATTCATTAGGTACACAGTGTGGCTTTCTTACTCACTTTTGCTTTAGCTTCCAGTTGAGACTTTGTTGCACTTGAGTGGATCCTAGAAGAGGAATTCCTGTGGTCACCTGGGTTTGAACCTCAGCCAGGGACCCTACCTTCTGCTTCAAGACTTTTATTGACCCATTGACCCTGGGATTGGGTTTAGTTACCTTTCATGCCAGTGAGGAGGTGGAAGGGGTAGAGACAGGACTTCAGGAAACTCAGCAAGTCCTCTAGGTACCACCTGAGCCCGCCTTGTCTTCCTCAGAGTATTCCTCATGAGCAGTGGGCAAATGTCAGGGTGAGGCACCCACACTCCCAAGACCCACCCTTCCTCTAGATGGGTACAGGGCTACCCCCAGTCTACAGCCCACCCCAAATATCCCCATGACAATACCCGTTCATCCGTCCATCCATCCATCCATCCATCCATCCATCCATCCATAATATCCATTCATCTAGTATTCACTGAGTGCCCACCAAATGCCAGGCACTTTGCTGGATACTAGAAATTTCACTCCCTATTTCTCTCTTTTCACTTGCTTATTTCCCAAGAAGGAGACAAAAGCAAGATTTCAGGTGTCACAGTGCAAAGTGACTGCCAACTGGTGGCCAAGCCTTCTGTCCTTTGGAAGGATATTCTGGGAGGCAAGTTTGTAGTCTTCTTTGATATCCTGGCCC